>CM055103.1:3072153-3168576 GCA_029204225.1 Diphasiastrum complanatum
TGTAAAAACAGATCCAAAATGCTTTTCCCATGTGGCTCCCCTTTGATGCTTTTGACTAGCTTTCAATTGCTACTTGCCTCTTGGTGTTGATGAAGCAATTCAAGATCAACATCTTGATCTTCCAACAAAACATCAAGGACTTTGCATTTATAAACATCTTTCAGATCTGAACCTCTGAAGATACTCCCTCTCAAACACAATGATTAACATCCACGAGATCTCATCAATGCTTGATTTCAACCTTTCACTATAGTTAGTGAAAACAATGTCACCCATCATAAACAAAAAGATAGATTTCTACAATTCTATCCAACATGAAGTAGAGTAGATGAAATTGAGTATCAAACCTATCAAACCAGCCCATTTGAGTTCAAACCAAACCTCAATGAGCTCACCAATGAGACCTTCCTTGCCTTGAAGAAATGGCCACTTGAGTTGCTCCATGTAGTCTTCTTCATCCAACCTTTTGCATCTTGATCATGCATGAACACTCCACCACAATTATAGCATCCTTTGAATTGGAAGGGTGTTTGATCAGTGCTTCCTTTATATGTTGTCCATAATGCCCACAGAGTAGCATGCAACTTATGTTCCCAATCTGATCTGCCAACTTCAACTGTTTTCGTGAGTACGCTACACAGAATCTTATTGGATATTTCTACTTGCCCATTACCATGAGGATAATAAGGCGTATTGGTTCTATGGATCATGAAGAATTCCTCCAACAGGACCTTGATGGTCTCATTGATGAAATGACTTCCGCAATCGCTGACTAGCTCCACCGGGCATCCGAAGCACACAATGATATTTTCATAAAGGAACTTGGCAGTGGTCCTAGCATCAGCTACTCGTACTGCCTTGGCTTCGACCCATTTGGTGAGGTAGTCTATGGCTATGATTATGTATCGAGCCTAGGAACCCCTTGTTGCAGGGTGAATTGGACCAATATAATCCAATCCCCACTTTTCGAATGGTGCTTGGGCTAAGACCGGGTGCAGTAGGTCATAATTCAATCTCGTTGGTCTCCTTGCCCTTTGACACACATCGCACTTTTTCAAGTATTCCTCCGTATCCTTATGAATCGTTGGCCACCAACATCCTGATTGCAAGATCTTGCGAACTGTAATGTCGGATGCAAAATTGCCTCCACCCATGCCTTCATGTGAAAGCGAAATGATCTGGGTGGCTTCATGAGGAAGAATACACCGCCAAAGAATTTTGTCTGGTCCTCTTCGATACAACTGGCCGACAATCAACTGATAAGGTCTAGCCTTCAAGATCTATTTCCGTTGTTCCACCTTTGGTAGTGATTTGTCTGGTTGGCCCCACATAAAATATTCAACAATGTCAGCAGCCCATTCTGGTATTGTATCCACGTAAAATAAGGCAACATCTGCCAGCTCATTGTCGGGTTGGGTTGCAATCTCCTATACCTTGATTCATGACACATGATCTGCCATGTAGTGTTGTTTTCCCTTGCGAACTACTATCCGAAAATCAAACCCCAACAAGCCATTTGGTGATTCTTCCGGTGTTGCAGCTTTTGTTAACGATATAGAGCAAGGGTTGATGGTCCGTATAAAAATCAAAATGTGTGGCTTGCATCAGGTAATGACGAAATTTCTTAACCGCATAGATCATTGTTAGTGTTTCCCGCTCTATGGTTGAATAATTCATTTCGGTATCACTGAGCTGTCAACTTTCAAATCGGATTGGAAAATCCTTTTTGTGTTCACCTGGCTGGGTTAAGACTGCTCCAACTGCATACTTCGATGCGTCCATATGCACGTGAAACTCAATGGAGCAATTGGGTGGGCGTAAGATTGGTGTTGAAACCAATACATCCTTAAGCTTCTGGAAAGCCTTTAGGGCTTCCTTGTTCCAATGTGGATCCGTTGTGAGTTTGTAAATTGGTCGAGCTAACTTTGCAAAATCAAGAATCGTCCCCGGTGGTGGTAGATCAACAATGATCCTGATCTTTGATAGATCTGTGGCGATCCCGTGTCTTGACACTATATGGCCGAGAATCAAGCCATGTGTCACCCAGAATTGACATTTTTCTGGATTCAGGGAGATCTGGTAGTCGTGGCATTTTTGTAACACCTTCTCCAAATTGGATAAGTGTTCTAAGTCTGGTCCATGCACGCACCGATTGTCCAAGAGAATTTCCAAAATTTTTTGTAGATAATCTTTGAATGTCGCCTGCATGACTCACTGGAAAGTGCTTGGGGCATTGCAAAGTCCAAATAGCATCACTTTATAGGCATAGGTTCCCCATTCCGTGGCAAACGTTGTCTTGTGTTGGTCCTGGGGGGCTATCTTCACCTGATTGTAGCCGCTGAAGCCGTCTAGAAAATTGTAGGCTTCGGCGCCAGCTACTTTGTCGAGGACACTTTCTGTAAATGGTAAAGGAAAATGATTCCTTTTGGTGACTGCATTTAGCGCCTTCAGATTCACACAAATCTGCAATTTGCCGTTCTTCTTGGGTACTATAACTATCGGTGATACCCATTCTGTGTATTCGATTTCATAAATGAAATCTACATCCATCAGCTTCTGTAACTCCTGCTTGATCAGTTTTGTATAATTTGGGTTGCAGCGGTAATAACGACTTACCTTGGGGACTGCTCCGTCCACCAAGGGTATGGTGTGTTGGACTATTGTTGGTGGAATGCCCTTTAGATCACTATAACTCCAGGCAACACCATGACATGTGATTTTTAAGGGAAAAATTGTAATGATCATGTGTTTACTTGAATATGGACATAATTTATATTGGATTCCTAGCATATGATTGTCTTACTATATAAAAAATGCTCTCCTTTGGCTATCTGACATGATTGGTTGATTTAAGTTGATGTATTTGTTCTAGATATGGTTTTTCAATTTTCAATTTTCATTTTTATTTCCATACTCTACAATTTGTTTCATGAGTAGTATGCTTATGTTATACTTATAGTGTAGTTTCTTTATGAATCCATGGCATAGAGTTTTACATGACATGGTATTTTGTTATGGGTAACATGATTTTTAGGTCACTAAATGGTACTATTTTGTTTGTACTTTGGTTTAAGTTGTACATGTGGAAATTTGCTTATGCTTTCACATACTAGGTTTAGTTTTTGTAACTTGATGCCATTTTATTGAATAATAAATCCATTGTTGATACTTGATGACATATGTGGGACATATATGTGCATTTGATGTTGCCTCCCACTACCTAATGGCATACATTCATGTACAATTGAATTGGAATATATTGGTACATATCAAGACATCCCTTGCTTTATTTAGATGGTAGTCCTTGTCTGTTATGGTATCTTGGCCATGATTGATACATTTGGGGCTCCTAGATACATGGCTTTTCTTATTCAACCTATGATTACATTATGTTATATTTGCATACGTGTTAGTCTTAGTTTTGTACATGTAAAATTTAGAAAGGTCTTGATAGCTCATATGGCCACTTTGGGATTCTAAATCCATTATTATAGTGTACTTAGAGGTTGTCAAAGTGTCATTTGATAATTTTGTTTTGTACATTGTCTAGACCCAAACAATAGATCCGTTATAATATTATTTGACAATGACAACGATAAGGTTGTTTTTCTATTCATATGCTAAATTGGTACACTTGACATAGTCTCTAAATGAACTCAGTGGCTCTATTATGATATGTATCATCCATTACTTCATTTGGAAACTTTTAAGCCATTATGAAAATCCCATAAGCCATTATGAAAATGATGCAAACTTTTAAGCCATTATGAAAATCCCACAAGCCAAGTATGTCACAGTTAAGAAAACACAGTTTAAACACAAAACCGAATCAGTCACCACAGCACAACATCAAGTGCACTCCTCAAACTGTATATTCAACTAATAAGTAAGTACAAAGATAAGTTGCTTAAAAGCACTCAAAGGGCTCGTAAAAGAAAGATGGCCCGATAATTCTAGAACTAAGCACACGTGGTGCCGTCAAAATAAGAAAGCACTGTATAAGTCGATCGTTGCTATTTTAAAACTCTCCCTCAATGATCAACGTCTCTCTTTATTTTAGAGTTTACTCTATTCATGGAACATACCTCCATGATAGTATTACAAGTAAAGGCTTTTTACATCACTAGATCTAAGCCAAGTTTGGTTATATCAAACTCTCAACTAGCTGACGAAATAGTGTAGCGTCAACATGTGCACTATCATAAATACGAGATAATTTCTTACCAGCTTCGCAAGGGGTGATGGAAGGTTTGCACTCTGTCATGTAATCTCTCCAATATCTCGCCCACATACTTGTTTTGACATAACCTGATATCACTGCTAGTTTGCCATACTTCGACACCCAAGCAATAGTGCATAAGATCTAAATCTGTCATCTCAAACTGCTTGCATAAGTTGGCTTTGATAGAACAAGTGAGGTTCTCATCATTGCCCGTGATAATGATATCATCAACGTAAAGTACAATCAAGGCAATGTTGTCATCATTTATAAGAACATAAAGGTTTGGATCTGAATTTGTTCTTACAAACCCATGAGAAAGAAAGTAACTATCAATGCATCCATACCATGCACGTGGCGCTTGCTTAAGGCCATAAAGTGCTTTGTGTAGTTTACATACCTTTTGTTCTTGCCCTTTTTCCATGAAGCCCTGCGGTTGGACCATGTAAACTTCTTCCTCTAAGTCACCATTAAAAAATGCGGACTTCACATCCATTTGATGGATCTTCCACCCAAAATGAGATGCTAAGGCAATGATAAGGCATAGCGTAGTCCACTTAGCCACTGGAGCAAATGTCTCTTCATAGTCAATTCCTTTGCTTTGCTCATAACCCTTCACTACTAGGCGTGCCTTATACTTTGCTATCGTGCCATCCGCATGAAACTTTGTTCTAAACACCCATTTGTTGTCAATGGGTTTCTTTCCAAGTGGTAGATCAACCAACTCCCATGTATTATGCCTGTGGATGGATTCTATCTCCTCTTCCATTGCTCTTTGCCACTCTTTGTGATCTTTTGCCTCATCAAAGGTTGATGACTCTCGACACTTAAAAATGTCAGTCATTAGGGCATAGTTCACATGATAGCGATCGGGAGACTTCCTTTCCCGTGTTGATCTTCTCACTTCACCTTCTCTGCTAGATCCTGGTTGATTTATCTTTGCGTCCTTCATGATCTTTTCATACCATTTTGGTATCTTAGATTCAGGTGATATACTACGTGGAGAGTATGTATCCCAAGGAGTGTCTAAGTAATGTCTCTTACATCCAACCGGTTTCTCCTTTATTGCTCTTATTGGCAAGTACCTCCCCCTAGGCTCTTGAATAGGTGGTGTCCTTTCATACTCGCCCTCTCGACTCTCGTCTTCATGTGCATCATCTTGTGGAGCATCTTCCTCATCTTCTTCCTCCAGAATTGTGGGAAGTCTTTTGATGCTTTCACCACTTGCATGGTCTTCATCTTCATACCTATGCGTTTCATCAAAGATCACATCTTGCTAATGTGAATCTTATTCATTACAGGATCAAAACACCTGTAAGCTTTCGTCTTTTCATCATAACCGACGAAGATACACTTGATTGCTTTGGCATCAAGTTTCTTTCGCTTCTCCTTTGGCACATGTACATAGGCCTTACATCCAATGACACGAAACTTGTCAATTTTTGGATTTATTCCAGTAAATGCTTTTGGGAGTCACATTTGGAACCGCAACTGTAGGGCTCCTGTTTTTCAAGAACGTTGTCGCACTGCAATAACACTCACGTGCCCAATGACCCGGTTTGTGGCAATAGTAACATTTGCCTTTCTTCTTCTTTTTTCCTTTTGATGACGACTCTCCCTCATCATCATCATCCTTGGATTTCTTAGGAATCCTTTTCCATCCTTTCTGCTTGCCTTTAGCAAGCAAGGCTTGATCCTCCTGTGGGGTTTGCCTTGACTTCACCACTTCGTGACGCTGCTCTTCTTGCAACATGATTCCATGGAAGTCTTCAAAAGTAGGCAACCTCTCCCTCGAAGCAATGCCGCTCACAAACATCTGCAGCCCTTCCGAGACACCGCTCATTGTGGTATGTACCAGTTCAACATACCTTATTGGTTCTCCAATCGCCACAAGTTGATCTCTCAGCTCCTTTATCCTGGTGAAGAAAGATCCCACTGATTCGCTTTCTTCCATCCTTACTGCGTTCAATTTCGACTTCAAGAACATGGCCCGAGCTGGATTGCAAGTTTGAAATTGCATTCTAAGAGCTTCCCAAGCTCCCCTAGTCGTCGTGGCATCACTTATATGAGTGATTACATGGTCTTTCACTGAAAGATTGATCAAGGACAATGCTCTCTGCGCCTTTTTATCAAAGAACCTTATGTCACCTGGAGTGGTATTTGGCCGGACTTCAATACCTGCCACGATCTCCCACAACTCTTTCTCCATCAAAATGCTCTTCATTTTGAATTTCTAGATGTTGTAGTTAGAAGCCCCATCAAGTTTGCTTGCATCGCCCAAAATTGTCTCATTGATGTTTGCCATCTCCAAACTGCTTGAAACTTCACCTGTAGGCTATAAAGTGTATGCTGGAGCCAATCGTGATGTCATAAATCAATTATAATGACCTGCAATTTTTGGCTTACTAGGCCACCTGCCGCTCTTTCGCCAAATTGAAAGCCAAACTGGCGTCGCTTTCCGAAATGCTTCTCGTCACCAACTCCCAGCTACCTGCCCAGTGGAATGGTGAAATCACTTTTAGCATGCTCTAAACACTTCCTCCATGACAATCACTCTGTTTTGGTGTATTGTACTTGTAGGTACAGTTAGGGTGCCCTTCGTTTGGAGGCTATAGCCTTTCGTTTGGCCAAAATAGGCTAAAGGAGATGAAAATAAGGGCATTTGGGTTTTTGAACTATTTCTTCAGTGTGAAGAAACTTCACCATTCAAAAACTTGGGACCGAACAATTTTTTTAGTTTGAAGATTTTTAATGAAGTTGCAATGCACTTTGCACTTCAGACCCCTTCAGGCTTTTTCACATCAATCCAATAGATCCTTTAGATCCAACGACCCACCTGTCGTTTGATAACCATCATCGATCTGTGTGACTCGAGATCGGACGACTTTCCACGCTTTTGTGCGTTGATCAAGGGCCTTCGAAGCACAGGCACTTCGAGCCGCTAACCGACTAGCTGAACTGGGCGCGCGAGGTCCTGCGACCTCTCCTCGTCCTCTCTCTCTCTATGATGGATTTTCCTCTCTCCTCACAAGCTATGGCTGCTCCCTGTGGATCGATCTGGCTGCTCTCTTTCTCCACGGCCAGTTGCGGCCTCCTTACTACTGAGTCGCACTACCAGGGCACCATTCTCAACAACTTACAGCTCTGAAAAAGTCCTCCTACAAGGAAATATCCAATATTTTGCACTTTGAAACCCTAGCAACTTTGAAGAGAAGGATATATTGGGCTTTACTCACGCTTTCCCTGAGCTTTCACTAGCAACTCCTATCTGGCTGAGGTTGCCCTACAGCAGACAATGTTTTGCTCCAAACCGCTCTTCAAATAGTGTTCGATTGGATTCAAACCAATCACACATGCCAAGCAACCGTTCAGAAGATTTTTCAGCTTCACCTTTTTTTTTTTGCTTGCCCTTTGATTCAGCTGACAATCCCTTGCCTCTGAATCTTCTTACAGTTTTTGAGCTAGTCCACAATCTCCACAGACTCGGTTTTGTGCTTCCTAGCCAACAAACTGTCGTGAATTTGCAGCTCTCTGTTCTTGTCCGGTGATTCAACCCAAAAAGGGCTCTGATACCAAGTTAAGAAAACACAATTTAAACACCCGACCGGATCAATCACCACAGCAGAACGTCAAGTGCAACAAGAAAACATAATTGCTCTCCTCAAACTGTATATTCAACTAATAAGTAAGTACAAAGATAAGTTGCTTAAAAGCACTCAAAGGGCTCGTAAAAGAAAGATGGCCTGATAACTCTAGAACTAAGCACACGTGGTGCCGTCGAAATAAGAAAGCACTGTATAAGTCGATCATTGCTAGTTTAACTGTCACTCCTAACCTCCTCAAGTAAAAAACCTTTCTCTTTTAGCTTGACTTGTCCTTTCTTCAACTCTTAGCATGAAACCATGCTTCATCTTTTCTTTCCTATATGCTTAATGTGAGGCCATGGAATTTATAACTAGTTGAAAAAGGAAGAAATAGAAAAGTTTTCTCAACAAAAGTCCACAAAGGCTTCCAAGGATAGACATACATGCATACACATACACATACACATACACATGCACATGCACATGCACATACATACACATACACACACATCTACATGCACATACATACACATAGACATACACACACAAATGTCAAAAATAGGATGGATAAATTGCAGCGGAAACTCCTACTTCTAATGCATGACTTCGCCTATCAAATTGAACAAATCTATAGTGATGGAAATCACGTCCAATCTTTAGCAACTAACTTTTGCTAGATACTAAGTGATTACGTAGCCAAACATAGGTATTGAATTCTCAAACAATTTCTATCAATTACAAAAGCAATACAGAGATGCATGCATTCCGACACATACTGAACGCAATAAGAAGATAGTCTTGATTCATAAAAGCAAATCAGATGCTAATGAGCGCAAGACAATAGCGAATAGAAACTGTGCAATCTAAGTTGTCTCTGAGTAATTGAGAATAAGTTTGATAATAAGCAGCTCTGCTGATAAGCAGTAGCGCAATAGCAACTCTAAAATAAATCTCTAAAAGACTGATGTAGAATGCTCAAGAGAGTTCAAGCTTGAAAGCTTGATAGAGAGCTAACAACAATACTTTTTGATTGTGAATGATCTGTTTGATAAGAGCGCAAAAAGTGTCGTGTAATAACACTCAACTCCTTCACAATTCACAATGTTGATGCATTGTTTCAGAACTTTCTTCTCAAAAATTGATTGCTGATAAGTGGTGAAAATTGGCCGTAAACAGTCTGTCTGCATAAATGAACTAAAATTGTCACTTTGCAGAAATGAATTGAAATTGCCACAGGCGACAGTGTCGCAAAAGGCGAAAAAGGCAACACTGTAATTTTACACGGAATTTCTGACAGGCGACAGTGTCATAAGATGTCATTTCCTTAATATTGGGGTAGCTCCACACTTTGCCAGAGTCATTTCCTTAACATTTGAGGCACTTTGAAAAATGCGACTCTGTATATTTAATTGTAATTCCTGACAGGCAAAAAATGCGACACTGTTGTCAAACTCTATGTATTTTTGCAGACTGTGTAAAAACACTTGTAAATCTGCAGACTGTGTAAAGACACGGGAAAATCCATAGAACTGGATAAACAATGGATGTGGATTAAAACTGATTAGTCGATTAGTAAGAAGGAGAATAATCCAACACTCTCCCTTAATCTGAATCCTTGAATGCCTTGATCTTCAAACTTAGTTCTACACAGAATCTTCTGTGTGCTTCCAAACTTAATGCTTTGGAAAGAATATCTGCTGTGATATCTTGCGTTCTACAGTGCTGCAATATGACCTCTTCGTTGAGAACTTTAATTCTGATGAAATGATACTTCAGTTCAATGTGCTTACTCCTAGAATGAAATCTAGGGTTGGCTGATAAAACAATGGAACTTTGATTATCACAAAATAATGTCATCGGAGCATATTGATTCAGACCGATATCTAACAGTAAGTTCCTTAACCAAATTGCTTCCTTTGTAGCTTGAGAGGCTGCGATATACTCTGATTCAGTGGAAGATAGAGCTACTGAAGATTGCTTGTGACTGTTCCAGAAAATTGGACCATTGTTGAGGAAGAATGTAAATCCGAAAGTGGATTTACGAGTGTCTACATCTCTTGTCCAACTTGCATCTGTGTAACCACTGAGTAAATTGAGTTTTTCGTTGTCGACTACTCCATAAGAAATGCAAAAGTCCATAGTAGCTCAAAGATATCTCATGACTCTGATAAGAGCCTTCCAACGTGTTACACCATGATTAGTCATAAATTGATTGAGAGAGCTGATTGCAAAAGCTATCTCTGGTCTGGTATAGATCATGGCGTACATAAAAGATCCTATAATAGAATGGTAAGGATACTCATGCATCTGCTGCTTCTCATGAATTGTTTGGAGACACTGGTCCTTTGACAATTTGAGACTTGGTTCCATTGGTGAGAGAGCTAACTTGCAATTAATCAGATTATATCTGACTAACATGTTGTAGATGTACATCTGTTGTGCAATGTAGACCAACTTCTATTTTCTGTCTCTGTGGATTTGTATACCAAGGCAGAAATGAGCTTCGCCCAGATCGGTCATGTCGAATTTGAAAGATAACATTGTCTTGGCCTCCTTTATCAGATTGGTATTGTTGCTGAAAAGCAATGTATCATCCACGTATAAAGTGATAATGATAAAATATTGTTGCACTCCTTTAAAGTAAACATTTGAATCTGAAGAGCTGGGTGTGTAGCCGTGATCAATAAGGAAAGTATTGATCCTTTGAAACCATGGTCGAGCATATTGCTTCAAGCCATAAAGTGCCTTATGGAGTTTACACACATCATTGTGTTTACTCGCGATAATATAAACTTCGGGTTGCACCATGTAAATGTCGTCTTTGATAATTCCATTGAGATATGCTGTCTGTACATCCATTTGATGTATTTCCAAATCTGCTGCAGTGACAAATGATAGCAAAAGTTGAATAGAAGAACGCTTGACTGCTGGACTGAAGGTCTCAGTATAATCAACGTTGTATACTTGAGAAAATCCTCTAGTGACAAGTTGTGCCTTTCTCCTATTGATGCTTCCATCTACATTGTACTTGATTATAGATATACAAGGAATAAAAGAAAAGGCATAGAAATCCCAAATAGATTTGGGATAAAACAAATTATCAATGAATCTTAATTTCTCACTCCATTGGAATAATGTGTTTTGGTTTTTTTCAAAGGGATCATTCCAATTCTTGTAAATATTTAAATGATGGAATCCTAATATAATGTATTAAACTTTGCAATAATATTTATTTATCACAAACTCATATATGAAAAATAAGCCAATTGGATGTTAATGCTATGTATAAAATAATAAGGTGGACTTGACACAATTATAAAATATAATCTTACATCTCTAACATGCTACTAAACTCAGTGGAAAGCCTAATGAACATATTACTTATTGGTAATTTGACTTGAGAACATAAAGCAGACTTAACACTTTAAAACTTAGCAAGAAGGCAAAATTTTATAGCACACCATCCATTTGCAATCAACTACGTTTCTGCTAGCAGGTAATTTGACAATTGTCCATGTCTGGTTCTTGATAAGAGATGAATACTCTTTGTCCATAGTTTCTTTCCAGAGATCTGAATCAGGCTGACTAAGTGCCTCTTGGACAGATGTCGGTTCCTGAACAAGGTAGGCTGCAGACTCATTGATATAGCGGTTAGGTGGTTTGCTTGCTCTTGAAGATCTTCTGGGTAATAGAGGAAGTTGATCATTTCCATCATACTGTAGTTGCTGAGCTGCAACATCATCATCTTCTGATTCGCCGCTGGTAGGTTGTTTGGGGAGAGTACAAGAGCTTGGGCTTTCAATGAGTATAGTCGACTGAGGAACTAGTAGGCTCAATATGTCAGGTGAAGTTGAAGTTCGGCTGAATGGGCTACGCCTTTTCCCTTGAGGTCTTGAAACTGATCTTCGATGAAGATGACATCCCGGCTCGTGAATATCTTCGACTCGATAGGATCGAACAACTTGTAGGCTTGATCTGAAGTAGTTTAGTTGATGAAAATACATTTGATACTCTGGAAGTCGAGCTTCTTCCTAAGATCACGAGGTATCTGTGCAAAAGCAATACATCCAAAAACTCGTAGGTTTGATAAAGAAGTATCCAAACTTTGAATGGTGTTTTGTTTGAGAGACCTTTAGTAGGACATATGTTCTGAATATAGGTTGCTGTTGAGACAGCTTCAGCCCAGAAGGACTTCGAAACTGTAGCATGTGATAACATGCACTTTGTCGATTCAACTAAGGTTCTGTTCTTTCTCTCAGCAAGACCATTTGATTGAGGCGAATAGGAGGTAATGTATTGTTGCTCAATGCCGTTGTTAAGGCAATACTCCTTGAATTTGATGGAGATGTATCCTCCCCCGTTATTTGACCTCAATGCTTTGATTCTTTTGCCAGTTTGATTCTCAGCATGCTCTTTGAATTGCCTGAATTTGGTGAAGGCCTCTGATTTCTGCTTAATGAAGTAAACAGTTGTTCTTCTAGAGAACTCCTTAATGAAAGTGATGAAATACTTTGCATCTAATAATGAAGGAGTTTTCATAGGTCCGCAAATATCCGAATGAACAACATCTAACAGATCTTTTGCTATATGCCTATGGTTTGATCTAAAAGGAATCCTAGCCTGCTTTCCAAAGATGCAGCTATGACAGACAGGGAGATCGACCTTACCTGTAGGATAGTTGAGATCAAAAACCATGGATTGTCTGGACATGTTCAAAACTGATGCATAATTCAAGTGTTGTAAGCGATGATGCCATAGTAATGCTTTATTGACTAGAATTGAGATTTTCAAGACTTCACTAGACTCAGAAACAATGTACCAATCTATATAAGTAACCCTGCCTCTTGCCAAGTGCAATGATCTTACTACTCCTATCAATAATTTTGTATTGATCAGATTTGAATTCTACTTTATGACCTAAATCTGCAATTCTACTTATTGGTAACAAATTTGTAGAGAGTTTAGGAACATATAAGACCTTTGATAGTAGTTTGAACTGATCATGCTGGAATCTCAATCTTATAGTACCTTCACCTTCAATAGTGTGAGTACTATTGTCACCAAGATGAACAAATTTCTTTGTGTTGTAAGGCGTGTAGGAGTTGAAAATCTCACATTGATTGGTCATGTGTTGAGTTGCTCTAGAATCAAGAAACCATGAATCATCTAAAAATGTGCTTTGGTCTTTGACCATGAATGTGCCTTCGTCCACTTCGACTTGGGGAGATGATGAAACTGTGTTTGCTTGATGATCATGTTGCTTGGCTGCATTCTTCGGTTGAAGAATTCGGCAATCCTTGATCTCATGGTTATTGTGCTTGCAATACCTGTAAAACATTTTCTTCTTTGATTGTGGATCTGATGATTGTGCTTGACTTTGAGTCTACTTCTGATTCGTTGTAGCCTTCTTGGAGCTTATCTATTTATGTCGCTTAGCGCCTTTGTTGAATATAGAGCCTGAGAGGAGGAAGTAGACGAAACCTCCTAACTTCTTCGAATATCTTCTTGCAGCAACATAGTGATAATTCTAGTAAGAGTTAAATATGAGTGTGTCAATATGATCACCACCCAGTTCTCATATGTAGAGGGCAGGCTTGAAAGCAATGTCATAATTACGTCTTGATCTTCTATGACTGATCTGACAGCGGCCATCTGTAAACTCTTAAACTGGTTAATATGACTATGAAGAGAATCACCATTAGACATCTTGAATGTGAAGAATTTCCTTTGTAGATATAACATCATATAGTGAGTTCAGAATGTCCCAAACTTCTTTTGAAGTTCTAGCTTCAACTATGTGTCCACACAATGGATTCCATGGTCTCCAAGGACCTTGCTCTCGACCTCCCCAAATCATTCTCAAGATGTGGCAAAGTATGTGAGGATTGTGGACTTTGAAAGTCTCACAAGACATCCTACAAGAGATCCTTGTCAAGATCTACCTCTCCTTTAGATCTTATACATTCTGATGTACATTCCTTTTCACATGAAAGTAATGGAGGTGCCTTAATATATGTGACTTTCATAGATGATTGTACTAGATTTACTTGGATAGATCTATTGCCAAAGAAAAGTCTTGTATTTGAAGCTTTTGTAAAGTTTAAATCTCTTGTTGAGAAGCAACTTAGTTCTAACATCAAAGTCCTAAGATGTGATAATGGAGGAGAATATATCTCCCATAGAATGAGAGATGTTTGTGAGAGTAATAGCATAAGAAGAGAGTCCACATGTTCCTACACCCCTCAACAAAATGGGGAGGCCGAGAGAAAAAATAGAACTATATGTGAATATGCTAAATCCTTGAGATTAGATGCATCTCTACCCATTTCCTTTTGGGGAGAAGCTATTACTTGTGCTAACTTTTTGTGTAATAGGCTTCCAAGTAATGCCATTGGTGGGAGGGATCTCACCATATCAAGATTTGTACGGCAATAAGCCAAGTGTAAAATATTTAAAAGTTTTTGGATGTATTTGTTATGTCCATATTCCTTTGGAAACTAGAAAGAAAGAGGATGTAACTTCTTTAAAAGGAATTTTTTGACGAGTCTACAACTTACTTTGTTCAAGAGTTGACGACTGTCGAAGAGGCACTCAGTCAACGATCTTTGGAAAGAAGCTATGGATAAAGAGTATTTATCTCTTATCAAGAACCAGACTTGGATAGTTGTCGAATTACCTACCAATAAAAATGTAGTTGATTGCAAATGGTTGTTCAAAATCAAGTACAAGGCAGATGGAAGTATCGATCGAAGAAAGGCTTGACTTGTTTTTTCTTAGGTACACAACGTTGACTACACTGAGACTTTCAGTTCAGTAGTTAAGCATTCTTCTATCAGACTTCTATTGTCATTTGCTGTTGCAGCAGATTTGGAAATACATCAAATGGATGTATAGACAACATATCTTAATGAAGTTATTGAAGAGGAAATTTACATGGTGCAACCTAAAGGTTACAATATCGAAGGTAAACACAATCATGTGTGTAAACTCCATAAAGCACTTTATGGCTTGAAGCAATCTGCTCAAGCATGGTTTCAAAGGATCATTACTTTCCTTATCGATCACAACCAAACACTTCAGATTCGAATGTCTACTTCAAGTTAGTGTAGCATTATTTTATTATCATGACTTTGTATGTGGACAACACATTGTTTTTCAACAATAGTATCGATCTGATAAAAGAAGCTAAGACAATGCTATCTTCCAAATTCGACATGACCGATCTGGCTCAGTACTGTCTAGGTATTCAAATCCAAAGAGACAAAAAGTAGAAGTTGATGTACATTACTCAACAAAGATACATTCACAATGTCTTAATCAGATATAATCTGATGAATTGCAAATTAGCTCTCTCACCGATGGAGCCATGACTCAAGATGTCGAAGGACTAGTGTCCTTGAACAATCAAAGAGAAGGAGCAGATGTGTGAGTATCCTTATCATTCGATAATAGGATCTCTTATGTACGCAATGATCTATACCAGACCAGATATAGCTTTTGTAGTCAGTTCCTTAAGTCAATTTATGACCAATCTTGGTATTACACATTGGAAGGCTCTTATCAGACTTTTGCATTGGTTGTGGAGCAGTCGACAATGACAAACTCAATATTCTCAATGGTTATTCAAATGCAAGTTGGGCAGGAGGTAGACACTCGTAAATCCACTTCTGAATTTACATTCCTCTTTCAACAATGGTCTTATTTCATGGAACAGTCGCAAGAAAACTTCAATTGCTCTATCTTCTACTAAATTAGAGTATATCGCAGCCTCTCAAGCTACAAAGGAAGCAGTATGGTTGAGAAACTTACTTTCAGATATCAATCTGAATCAGTATGCTTTAACAATTCTATAATCAAAGTGCCATTGCTTTATCAGCCAACCCTAGATTTCATTATAGGAGTAAGCACATTAAAATTAAGTATCACTATGTCAGAAGCAAAGTTCTCAACAAAGAGGTTGACTTGCAGTACTGACAGCGAATATTTCTTGTATGCACGCACAAAATTTTGTGCAAAGCTAAGTTTGAAGGTCAAAGCATTCATGGATGCAAATTAAGGGGGAGGGTTGGATTATTTTTCTATTTGATCGAATAATTGATCTTTAATCTTTGGATAGAAACCGCGTACTCTAAGTTATCTCCGAGTAACTGAAAACTCTGTCTGATTGCGCTTCCGCTGATAAGTAGTAAGCGTAATAGCAACACTAAGCTCTAAGCTAAGATAGAAACGAAGCTAGAAAAGAGCATTAAGAGAGCTTATGAATGTTTGATGATTAGCTATTTATACTAAGCAATTGACGCACATCCAGTAGGACAGCTTTTAGATCACAGATCATAATAGCCAGTTGGCCATAATGAGCTGGCATCCATTCAGTTAGGTCTTCTCAAAAATTTAAACAGGTAGGGCAAGTCTGTAGCTTCAATTCAAGTGGAACAATAATTGTCTTTCATCGACATGGCCGAAGTCTTCGACTTTCATCGGGGACGTCGATATGTCAGATGATGTCGGATATGTCGGAGCCACCTGTTAGTGCTTCCCGAGCATTTCTGCAGACTGTGTAGAATCTTGTGCTCATCATCATCATTTGACTTTGTACATGCTACATGTTGAATCAATCTACTCCTTTTATTGCATTCAGTTGTATGTCAGAATAATGTATGCATCTCTGTGATTGTTTTTGTAATTGATAATCTCTTATTGGTTTTTGTTTGATAATTCAATACTTCATTATTTGGCTATGAAATCACTATAATGCTAACGATTCAAAGTTGGTCACTATAAGATTGAACGTGACTTCTGTCATTATGTTTTGTTTACTATTGATATGCATAGTCATGTATTAGGGCTTTATTCCGTTGCGCTCGATAAGTCACCATAGTCTTCGACTTGTCGTTATTGCATTCTCTCTTTCCAACATGATGCCTATGCATCTTTTGTCAATTGGAGCACGATCTATTGAGAGGTTTCCATTGCAACAATTTTATGAATGGATTGTAAACATCTTCTTAGCACTTAGATGGCTACTCCTCCATTATGAATTGCACCTTGCTTCTAGGGACTCACACATTGTTGACCATTCTTCTATGTTGTTTTGGCACTCGTGTAGACTCTCGGGTTTATGGCATGTTTAGACTGCCCGCGCGACAAACAGGTAATTTAATGTTTTGACACCCTTGCTACTCCTGGTTGGTTGTTTTGATTTCACATAAAAAATGTATCATGCTACATCTTGTATGTTACTTGGCTAGGCTGCGCCTCCATGCATGTTTGACACTTATGGCCCCTGTTTTACTCTCTTGGTGATTGCTACAATTCAGTGATCTTTTGGGCTCACCTTTTAGTTCCTTATCATACTCTCTTATATGTTTGGAGCCTTTGAATTTAGCAAGCTAATCTTCTTATTTTTTAACATCTAGTCCATTCCTAGTAGTCATTTAATAGTTTTGCCAAGAAAAGAATAAACTCTTACTGTATTCTTGAGTTAGAAGACTGAATATAGTATACCTTACCCTAGTCATAAGGAGAAGTGGAGAAGTTTGGCATCTACTTGAGAATAAAATAAACCTATTCTACTTAAACTAAAAAATTAGAGCTCTAATGTTTGGGCATTAGAGCTACTGCCCCCTCCTAGGTTACACATTCTTTTAAATTGCCCAAGCACAATCCATATTTGGGCCAGGTGCAATAGTTTTATTGTAGGTTTTGGTATTTTAATTTAAAAAAAACATGGGCAAAATGCTCAAATATGCTCTAGGCTGGTGGGCAATCCAAATTAGAGTTGCTTGTCTATCAACCTGCCCTAAGAGTAGGGCCTTTGGGTGGTATGAATTGGCCACACTCTAATAAAGAAGGCCATATTTTTATAAAACAGACCCAAATTGCTTTTAAAGAATCTTTATGGCCCCTTCTGACGCGGCCCTGGTCACTGACTCACCGGCAATGCGAATCCCACGTGACCAGGTCACATGGGCGCTCGTGGTATCGACACGTCAGCCTCCCACTTGGATGATGAGTCCAATCGGTGCTTGGAATTTGAAGGGCAAGCCTTTCAGTAGATTGAAATTTGAAAAGCCAGCCTTTCTTTCGAGATGGAAACTATCATTCTCTAGTCATCGTCAACCTTCAACTTCGTACTTTAGTTCTTGACGGGCCTTCTGACTGAAAAGTGCAACGAGTCCAGATTCGTTCCAAAAATGCAGCTATATTCCGTCTTGAAAGGCTCAAATACGTCTGGATTTTCAATGTGAAGGGTATGTGTTACTAAAACTCTCCTCTGCGTTAAATTGTGCAGGAACTCGATGCAGCAGCAGGAAAGGAATGTATTCTGACGATCATGGCTCTGGAGATGGCTGGATCTAGCTATGAGCAATCGCCTCGTAAATCATTTGGAAAGATCCTTCTGCTGCATATAATTTGCAGTGTGATGGATCGGATCCCAATTGATCAATGTGAGGATCTAGTTTTGGGAATGGCTGCAGATTCTGGGGGAATTATCTGAGTTTGATGGTGTGGTTTTGTATCTTCCATGTAATGGTAGAGGTTTCAATGCGAATAAGGAAGAAATTCTGATGCCCATCTTGGGTTTTGACTCTGAAGAGGTGTGATCATGAAGCTCTGATTGCTGTATAGCAAATTGGTGGAGGATTGGGCGGTATGGGAGTAGAGATAGCGAGATGCTTGCTGTTGAGGCCGCTTGTTTCAGGACTGACACGGCCATGGGCTCTTCAGCTTCCTAAAGAGGTAGCTGCAAGCCGAGGTAATGCAGATCTTAAAGGTGGGTTGTCTGGATCGGAATCGATTTTGAGGAAAAATGCATTGCATCTGTCCTGGAATCGAGGCGGCACTAGAGATTCGTCTTTTTTCAGGAGGCGGCTAGTGCACATGGATTGCCGAACTGAGGCTTCTGATGGCTATTGGAAAGATGGCCTGGGGACTTCTGATAATATATCTCGGTTTTCTTCTGAAAGCTGCGGAGATAGGACGAAGGATGCCTCGCAAAACTCAGTCATATCAAAAGGGTTTTCACTGCATGAGAAAGAGGGAAGCACGAAGGTGCCAGCTCTTGCGGAGGGTGTAAGCATACCTTCTTCGCTGCGTAAATTGAAGAAGCAGCAGGGACAGAAGAGGCTGCAAGAAGCCGAAGACAGTGCCGAGAACCTTACCTGCTCCATCAGCAACGCTTTCTCATCCATGGTCTTCATAATACGATCACTGCAAAACTATACCTTACAAATGCGACAGGTAATTTATGTACAGAATGACGTCCAAGGAATCTCAGCTATGATGCAGAGAGAGATGCAATGCTCGTTTGTATGGCTGTTTCAGCAAGTCTTTGCTTCTACACCAAAGCTGATGGTTTCTGTGATGATCTTTCTGACTAACTTTACAGTCTTTTCCGTGGGAAACAGTATAATACCAGAGAATACCTCATCAACAGAACTCCCTCATGCGATCCAGTACCTCCTGCATAAGGATTCTCAGAAGAAAAGTGAAAACAACTTAGAAGCTGTATTTGGAAAAGTTAGTGCCAGATCCAAATTTGAGACACTTTCTTCTGGAAGCACGAAACATTTAGATAGTTGCGAGCAGATTGATATCAGCTTATCAGGGGTTGGATCTGGAAGGAACATTGTTAAGAGCTTCCTAGTTGCTGGAGGGTCAGATGAAGGAGGAAAGTTCTGGCTTCATCCTCACCGAAGGGCCATGTCTTCGGAAGAGGAGTCAAATCCTCCTGAATTGCACAGTTCAAGGCACGGTGCTGCTCAGGAGGATGCCCTTCTCACAGCTGACAAGGCAATGATGAAGAGCAAACCCTTCCAAGAACACGATCCAACTCTGGAGTCAACAACTGGCAAAAATGCAGCTACAGTAGGGGCACTCAAGAGCTCTACCCCAGAGGTGCAGCGGGGAAGTCAGGAGAACCTGATTCAGCCTCATTTAAATAATGCTGCAAAGGATCTTCGACTTTCCTCAGAGGATGCTTTCGAGGACATGTCCCTTAAAGGGATATTCGTTGCGCCTGTCACAGCAAATCTGGAATCAGACAGATACGAGTGCTACGACAGGACGGATTTGACATACCAGCATGCCCTCAGTCTTGATTGTGAAAATCCATTACTTCTTGCCAATTACGCGCAATTCCTTTATGTTGTCAGACATGATCACGACAGGTGATCTCTCTCACGGACACAAACAAACAAATTCTTAGATTATGCTGGGCTTCTGCATCAACTGCTGACTGCATCTGCTCATCCTTATGAGTTATACTGTCTCACTTCTGTTAGAAGCATGTTCTCCTATAGTGCTATGGTACTGAAATTTTCTGGTTGTCACCTTTACAGATGTGTCCTAGTTATAAATTGCCACACAAGTAAGTTATATATGGGCTTGCATAGGCAATTGCCCATACTTGTTCTTCATTGGTTAATTGCATTGAAAACTCTCCAATTCATGTTTTATAGTTTGCTCAATCAAGAAATCAATGCTAGTTCTGAACAGTTCATTTGACTGTAAGCTTTAAGGTTGAGCAGAAAGACGTTCTTACTTACTCTATAAGCTCTAGAGAATATTGAGATATTTTATGATCAAACATTATTGATACTCTCCCGCTGATCTATTCTTGCTGCTGCATTTCTGTCAACAGAGCAGAGAAGTATTTTCAGCGGGCAATGATTGCAGATCCACTAGATGGGGCAGCAATGAGCAGGTTTGCCACGTTTCTGTGGTTGGGTCGAAGCAATCGTTCTGCTGCAGACACAGTATTCAGAGCTGCCATATCTGCAGATCCTGTCAACTCCTTTTACAAGTGTGACTATGCCCACTTCTTATGGCATTTAGAAGAAGAAACATCTCAAAGTGTTAAGCCAGTAAATTAGTGAGCTCAGGAACTCGAAATTGTGGATCAACGACTGTGTTATGACTTTCATGGAAAGGGGAAGTTCACAATACATGTGTATACTGTGAGTTGCAATGCTGTAAATTAAAACTTTGGTCAGAGGATCATTGTACATGCATAAATGAGTATATTATCTTTCTGAATTTGGGTTGAGAAGCAAGACTTAGCTGCAGGAGCCTTGTTCATGCATGTGTATCCCTTTTTCATAACCAAGATGGATATGGTGGTATATAAGATTTGTCATTAATTTGTACAGGCTTGAGCATTGTATTCTTGGTAAGTGTCCACGCATTTTCCTACACAAATATTAATTCTTGTGTGTTGGCTTTTTGAGTGGACATTTGTGCAAAGCTACAAATTTATGCTTCATGGGACTAAGCCTGAGCTTTTGTCTTAACTTAGTGTGCAAACAATGTTTTGGCAGAACAAATATATGAATTGAAGTTAAGGCCCCTCTTAGTATTGTAAGTTCATCTAAGGTCTATAACAGTGTTTTTATAATGTCTGCACTGACGCACACGACTCTATCCAAAGAGACTTAAGTGCTTCAGTGACATCCCACAACATCAAAATCTCTTGTTCTTTGTATGCATTTCATAAACAGGCTAAGCCTTTTCCACAAATAACATGATATAAGTGCAACATGCTAATTTATTGAGATATTGATGCTAGATGGTGCAAATATGGAACATTGATTCACATGAACTAAGAGCTAATCATCTTATCAATCAAACTTCAATAATAATTGACATGAGTCTACAGGTCCTTGGTGGAAGAGATCAAGAGCCTAGGGAGCCTAGGTTATGACGGTACCCACCCAAAAAGACCTAATGCCACGTCTTGTCAAATAGGTGGTGTGTGAGTGGTTATGCCATGCAAGGAGTCATGGGCTCTCAAAGAGCCCACAATTTAGTGCAAAGATGACTTACAACTCTACATACATGCAACTTTGTCTACATCTTAAATTGTTTATATGTGACATCACAAAAAAAAATTAGGGTTTTGACAAAATCACAAAAAAATTGAATATTTCAAATTCTACATGCAATTGCTAAAAACTTGATATAGAATATTGTAGCCTCAAGTGGGACCTTCCTAATGCATAAAAAATTGGCTATTTCTAGTAATTATGGTGTGAAATCGAAATTCCTCAAGTTCATTGACCTAAATTGAGTTTTGGCCTACAAAAGATCCAATCTACATAAGCAAGAAACTCGATTTTCGAGTAGAAGTCAATCTAACATGCTCTAGCATTGATATCTCCTCCAAATCCTTGATAGGCGTGCTTGATCCTTTCATAACCTGCAACACAAGCTCTGATACCATGTGAAGAATTTCAGATCAATTAAGATCCAATTCCATAACCTGATTTTTGGTTACCAAGAGATCAATCCTACTAGTGTTGCCAATGTAGAAAAATCAACATCTACTTAATGAAAGAGATGCAAACTCAATAAGAACCTGATCAAACATTAAAAATATGACATGATGAAGTTGTTTTCTGTACAAAAATAGTAAGCTACTGCATTTCACACGTGTGGATCCGAAAATAGCATGTTTTTCATGTAGATCACTATGCATTGAAACATTTAGTGAACAAACTTGATCTTTCGGGTAGGGTAACTAGATGGGTATTGTTATTAGATGAGTTTAATTATTAAGTAGAATTAAGAAGATGCAAGGATCATCAAAATGCTGATTACATATCTCGCCTCCAAACAAAACATCAGTTTGATCCCATTTTTGATGAATTTTCGGATGAAGATATAATGCGTATTCAATCGGAAACATCAATTTATATGGATATTATTAACTTTTTACAGGACCCGATTTATCCTGAACATTTTAAAAACATCAAAAAAATGTTTTCCTTTCAAAAGTAGGGCCTTATACGATTATAAATAAAATATTGTATAAATTAGGAGCCGACGATAGCCTCCGCCGATGTTTAGAACCAACCGAGATGACCACTATAATAAGTGCATTACATGAGGAAGATTCGGGGGGTCACTATGCTCTTAAAAATACTGCAAGAAAGATCCGCAATGCTAAATATTGGTGGCTTACCGTCTATAGAGATGTTAAACTATTCATTCAAAAATGTGATGCATGTCAGAGGATGGGGAAACCCAGCTTCTCGATGCATTGGCCGCTTACTCTAATTATTCCCTTAGCACCTTTTGAGAAGTGGGGGATAGATTTTGTAGTCAAACTGATCACACGTAAAAGTTATCAACGTTACATTCTCGTTGCTACGGACTATGCTACCAAGATGGTAGAGGCCAAAGCCACAGTTAAAGATTGCAAGATATCACAAATATAGTGCACCAATGGATAGATGAACCTAAGAGAACTCATGTATAAGCATGAAGTGAGATAAGAGAGAGAGAATGTGTCTCTTCCCACGAGTGTACAACTATATATAGCAGATAGATGACTCATTAATGAGTTTGGTTTCCCTCCATAACAAAAACCCTAGCATTAATGTGGACTAGATTCAATGTCTCCAACATTCAAATTTGGATCTTCTAAAACTCGTGTACTACACTTTTTCACACTTTCAAAAAGTGCTTATTCAAATGTTTTTAGACTAATATAACTTTGAAAATTCAAACTCTAAGTCTAATATGAAGATTGGCTCCGATTGCCAAACATACAAATATGACCAAAATAACAAAACTAGTTGAAATTTCTCACAACACTTACTCCTGATCATGCGGTCATTATGTGGTTCCTTGCGGGGCTGCCATGAAACATTCAAAGAGAACTCAAATGACGGGAGCAGTACGCCACGTTGCAAGAAGCAATGGAAGATGCCATCAGGGAAGAGGATGAATTCTCAGAGGATGAATCCCATCACACTGCCCATAATCCAACTCCCTTGATAGCATCAACCTCCAATGCTTCCAATGTATCAACAGATTTGCTAATGGAACAAATGACAAAGCTACACAACCAGCACATGGAGCAATTGACGGCTCGATTTAATCAAAAGCTTAAGGCCTTGCAAGGAGCTGTAGCATCAATTTCAAATCCACTGGAACAGAACTAGCTGTAGTATCCCCACAGAGAGTGCTGTTCGATTTGTACCCAGAACCATACCACCAACAAGTGTCCAGTTTTGAAGCAAAATCTCAAACTGACACAATGGTATTGCCACCTGTGCAATGCATCATCGCACGAAACGACATTTTTCCCATTCAACCCACAAAAGAGGAATCAATATCAAACCTCTTATTCATACCATCAGGGGGCACTGAATGCGGCACCGCGGTATGGAACGCAAGTGAATCAGTAGCGCATGGCTTTACCTGCACCACCAATGTCAGCTAACAATCAAGTGGCTCATGTGAATTTGACAGCAACGGAACAAGAAATGTCGTCCCAACCTGGGCAGCAACAATAGCTCTCATGCCCACGTGTGGTCTTAGTTA
Organism: Diphasiastrum complanatum; assembly: GCA_029204225.1. Lineage (NCBI taxonomy): Eukaryota > Viridiplantae > Streptophyta > Lycopodiopsida > Lycopodiales > Lycopodiaceae > Diphasiastrum > Diphasiastrum complanatum. The sequence goes on from CM055103.1 coordinate 3,096,286, forward strand.
GTGTGTCCACCCATAAGTTAATTGTGACTATAAGGGAATTGGGGCCCTTATGTGTATAAGGTCATAATTAATGGTTGTATGCCTAAACTCATGATGGTGGATTTGTATGAGTCTATTAGTGAGTCTTTGAGGAATCAGATGACGTGGCCCAAATAGGATGTAGAGGTGTCTATTGAGGTGTCACAGTGCACTACTAGTGGTGCATGGCCTTGGAGGGTATAAGTATACCTATTGGGCTCTCACTAGTGTATAAGTATATGTATTGGGCTCTCAGTAGTGTATCCTTGGTGTGAGACTAGTAGCCGTATGGTGCTAGTGTGATGCATCATTCCTCTTTGAGATTGATCCATAGCTTGGGGGCTAGATCCGTTCAATCTAGGATTGGTTGGGTTGGTTTGTCCACCATCAGTACCCTTTGTGGTTGCTTGTTTTGGCATGCTTAGACTAGGATCCTTGGTTTAGGACCTTATATTGGTATCAGAGCCCTAAACCAAGGATCCTAGTCTAAGCATGCCAAAACAAGCAACCACAAAGGGTATTGATGGTGGATAATTACAGGGTTTGCATGGCGGTTTTTCTAGTGATTCACAGGTTTATGCTGGATTTTTTTGGCTAACTAACAAGTTTTGTAGACCGTTGTGAATCAATAAAGCCATCTTGATGATGGTATGGTTTACATGACTGCCTATTCTGTGATATGAAGATGAGGCAACCTACAATTCAGGGTTTTGCAAAAAATTTGGTAGCATGTACCCTGTTTTTCAGTTTTTGAGAAACCTACATAATGTAAATTTGTAAGAATAGATTGCTTATGCATGTTAGAATGTAAAGCAACAACAAAAGTGTCCTACTGGCTTCAAGCATCTGCAAAAACAGCAAAAGAAAACATTTAATGCTTCAAGCAAAAGCAGAAGCTTGATTAGCTTTTGTTTCAAATGTAAATGAATCAAAAAAAAAAAGCAGCTCGGCCTCCTAGTTGGCTCCTGGCCGCGCTCTGTGAAGCCTTTTAGTTTTTTAGAAAACTAAAGTTCTAATTTGCATGTTAGGTAAGGGATAGGTAAGGGATGGGTGCGCTAGAGGGCACAAGGTTTTTTTTTGGTTTTTGGTTTACTGGTCTTTAGAAATTCCATGGGCTTAGACTATGTTTTTTTTCTTTAAATACAATTAAAGATAAATTAGTGAATCATGATGGCTTAAGAATTGCGTACATTAAAACTCAAATGCATAATTATGGCTTTTTGGCATTGTTATTGCTTGGACACCATTTGCGGAATGCATTGGAATAATTTTAATTGGCAATTGGGTCTGTCAAAACTAAGTTTTTCTAAAATAAGTTTTTAGACAACGTTATATTACGAACAATTATCGCTCATTTCGCTTTTTATATGGACCATCAACCCTTGCTTTATCTTGTTAATAAAACTTGGAACATGGGGCAAATTACTCGATGGTTGCTTTTGTTGTTGGAGTTTGATTTTCGAATAGTAGTTCGCAAAGGCAAGCAACATTATATGGCAGATCGTGTGTTGTGAATTGAAGGGAAGGAAACTACAACCCACCACGATGATGAGCTACCCGATGCTACCTTGTTTTATATTGACACAGTACCTGAATGGGCCGCAGACATAGTGGATGGACCTCACATCGGCCTACCAAATCTTGGGAACCTTTGTCCAGGATGCGGTAGCGGACAAAAGTATATTGGATGGCCATGTATTGGGATTGGCTACCAGCAACATGAAGTTGCGAGCAGAAATCACCCAGCTCCAGCAGGACCTGCAACAACACGAGCTAGCAGAGAAGATAGAGGTGTTGAAGTTGAAAAAGCATGAAGACGATCTCCAGAGATACATCAAGGACCTCTCCAAATCTGCAACGGATGCCCATGCAAAATTCTAGGAGATCCAGCACCAAGCAGTGCAATGCCTAGCCCAACTATCAGTGTTTGAAACCAAAAATCAATGTTTGGGAATGGAGGTGCAGGCCCTACAAGCAGAGAAGGTTGTTTGTCTAGCTCAACCAACATTGCCAACCGACCTCTCAGCCAAGCCGAGATGGATATACTCACGCAACAGGTGAATGTCTACCGCCAAACATTCACGACAGCTACCAGACAAGTATCGACGAAGCGCAATCCAAAAACTAGCATAGGCAAAGAGCGGCCCCAAGGCATGCCAACGCCATATGGAACAACAACCTTAATCAGCCCTGGTGGTAATTCTAGCACCACCCACAATAGAGGCTGCAATGGCTAGTTCCAACCAAGACAAAGGCAAACAAGCAGCGGGGCTAGAAAGTCAAGAGCAAGAATCAGAAGCAGCAGAGGCCAGTGTATAAGACCAAGGTCTAGGACACCAGACAAGCGACAGATCAGAACCAAAGCCAAGAAAAGTGCCATGTCGCGGAAGTGAGACTGTTTTTTTTTGGGCCGAATCTATTTACAGGATCCCAGACATGTGACTGCACATCACAGAACACATTCTATTCTAGCAAGGACATATAGATGGCAATATGAGAGTCCATCATCATCGTGCTTGGCCCTTCTAGTAGTATCCCGATTGCTTTCAGCATTATCTGCAGCCACACTACCTCATTCACGACCTTTGAAGCTGCGACATATTCAGCTTCGCAAGAGGATTGAGTCACCAAGGTTTGATTTTTGTATATCCAGCTGATTGCTGCTCTGCATGCCATTGAACATCCTCCAGTTACGGACTTGTTGTCATCTTTGTAGCTCTCCCAACTTGCATCACTATAGCGGTGTAGCTCGAATCCCTTTTCTTCATTTTCAGTTCTGTAGGTTAATCCCATATTCTGGGTACCTTTTAGATATTGTAGGATTCATTTGGCCATTTGCCAATGTGCCATGCCAGGATTTGAAGAGAATTGGATCAATGCGCAAATAGAGAAAGCCAAATTGGGTTTGGTACAAATTGTCAAGTACATCAGACTACCGATTAAGTTCTGGTAGGGTATACCTGCCATCTTCTATTCTTCCCCTTCTGTTTTTGGGCAATCCTGCTTCGTGAGCTTGGCTCCAACTATCATTGGAATAGCCTTTTCGCCCTTTGTTCGATCTCTTCTGATCTCCAGTCCTAGGCACTTCATTGCTTCTCCAAGATCTGTGATTTTGTAGCTTTCAAAAATTTGACTCTTCGTGTCTTTGAGCAGCATCAAGGAATTTTCTATCATCAGCTAATCATCCACAAAAATGGTCAGTATCACAAAATCCTTTCCTACTCTTTTAATGTAGACATTGCAGTCTGGTTGAGTAGGATTGAAGTCTAGAGACTTTAGAAGACCATCAAGTTTTTATACTAGGCTCGTGATGCCTGTTTTAGACCATAAATGCATCTCTGCAACCGACAGACATATCGTCGATTGTCAGGGCCTTCATAGCCTTCAGGATGCTTCATGAAGATTTCTTCCTCTAGATCTCCATGGAGAAAGGTTGTTTTCACGTCAATCTGGTGAATTTTCAGATTGTACTATGTGGCGTATGCAAGGAGTAGCCTTATGCTTGTCATCTTCACCATGGGCGAATATGTGTCGAAATAGTCAACACCATATCTCTGTGTGTAGCCCTTCGCAACAAGCCTTGCTTTGTAGCGGCCAATAGTGCCATCTGATCTCATCTTTTTCTTGTATACCCACTTGCAGTTGACTATTTTTCTGTTTTCTGGTCCTCCACGATATACCACTGTATCAGATCTGATCCCGTATGCTCTGATACCATTGTAGGAAAAATAGCAATAATTCTTCCACAAAGAACACGATGAAAGTTTGAATAAATCAAACTAATATCAGTGTCTTCAATCAGGTCTGTATCTGATCTATATACTAATAGTACACAGTATTTGCCTTGATTGAATATGCGTGCAGAATTTAAGACAATTTTAGACAAATAGAGACTATTGATCAAAAATGATTTATAATTTTGAATCTGAATCAGTATACATCTCTTATTGTCTTATCTCGCTGTTGTGTCTCTGATTGAATGAGTCTGAGAGTCTCTTCAACTTTGAGTTGGTTACAAAGAGTAGTGCACATGTATTTATATTGCTACTGGACAGGTATTTTGATCTTTTATTTACAAGTCTTTTGGTCTTTTAATTCCGTAACAGTAGATCTAACCGTTTTACGATGGTTGATATTCAAATAGATGCTCCGTTTTCAGGGTCAAATAATTTCATGTTTCACGAGTTGTTCGCGACAGTCCATCTCTTTGTTACAGCTTCGTGTTTCGCGAATTGTTTGTGATAGTTGTCTCTTCACGACATTTTTGTCTTTCGTGAATTGTTCGTGACAGATGACAGTCTTGAGTTTGAAGAAGAATAAGAGGATTTCTCGAATTGTTCGTGACAATTTTGTGACATCTGATATTTGAACAAGAAACAAAATATTTCGCAACAAGATTCTGTTTGCGAATCTTTCGAGCTTCAACAAGAAACTGTTTCGCGAATCTTTCGAGTATTAAGCATGATAAATTTTGTGAATCCTTCAAGGTTGATCACGAATAGAAATGTTTCGAGTTCGCTTTCGTTTCTTTCTCATCCTTTGTCAAGTAAACTGCGCACTTTGTTAGTCGAGATATGTCTGATCAGGTGTTCTACATGAGTGGTGGATGGCACTTTTAGGTGATGACTTGCTTGGTGCCAGTATTATCAGAAGATGAAGAAGAGGCCATGTTAGCAACGGTAGTTTAAGTTTGTTAACAAGGAAAAAGCTGAAAAAAGTGACCAAAATGGTGCAAAAAGTAAAAAAGCCGAAAAAAATGAAAAGTAGTGAAAATTGAAAAATGGATGATGGCAACAATGGTTTTGAGTGTAGATCTAGATTCAGAGAGTGCAGATGATGGTTGATAGAAAATTTGAAAGCATTCAGAGAACTTGGAAGTTTCAATCGAAAATTGGATAGAGCTCTGTTAGGTAATGTGACAAATGACTCGACTTTTGCCCTTATATAGCGGAGATGAGAGTGCGTATTGGGTGAATTGCACTTTTTCCAAGTCAGTTTCAACCAATGTTTGCACGGTCCTTCTTCACATACCGAGTTGACTGCAAGATAAATTTCGCAAATCCTTCGAGGTTGATCACGAATAGAAATGTTTCGAGTTCGCGTTCGTTTCTTTCTCCTTCTTGTCAAGTAAACTGCGCACTTTGTTAGTAGAATCGAGATTTGTTTGATGAGGTGTTCTACAGAGAGAAAGAATCGGACACTCATCGAAAGTGGCAAGAGCATGTTGGCCCATGTCTCTCTTCCAAAGAATTTTTGGGTAGAAGTTGTTACTACAGCTGCCTATCTACAAAATCCATCCATCACTAAGGCTCTGAATGGAAAAATACCTTATGATGTGTGGATAGGATTGAAGCCATTACTCAAGCATATTCGAGTTTTTGGATGCATTGCTTTCTCTCAGATTTTTGAAGATCTAAGAAAGAAACTGGACAACACTAGCAGAAAGTTGATCTTCATCGGCTATTCCCCAAACCACAAGGCATACAAGCTCTACAATTTGGACACTCAAAAAACTTTCACAAGCAGAGATGTCATTTTTGTGGAAGACAAATTTATCAACGACAAGGGAAAAGCTCCATCGACTTCCAATCCCAAAGTCGACAACTTCAAGCTTGGGACTGATCAGAAGCTCGACACCAACTCCGACAATGAGTCTAAACATGGAGGCTGCTGGAATTTTGCTCCATCTCCACCATCGGATCAATCAAAATGGTGTCCGAAATCATGGAGCTGCGTGTGCTCTATGTGGATAGACGACGTTGACTGGGTAGCTGTCTTTAATCATTCTTCCAAGGTGGCGATGTGTTGGTTCAGGGCCTCGACGGAAGCAATGTACGATTGTTGGAGTTTAGTGTGCGGTTCCGTCATGGATTTCAGCTTTTGGGCCAATGTTGTATAGGCCACCATTGAAATTGGAGTTCTCTCAGGAATAGCTGGTGGTGTGAAGTCATTGAGATCCACCAATTCCAACTATTCCTTCATAGCGGAACGTGAGGCTTGTGCATCTGCTATGGCCTCGTCCCTTTATGCCGTAATGTTATCAATGGCAGTCTGCATGTTGGATACCTTTAATTGGAGATGGTCCTGGAGGTGGACGAGCATTTGCTACTGTTGTTGGTTATAAGTGGTGAGATCTTGGATCTGCAACTGCTATTGCTTGTTTTCCACCTCCAACCTTGCTTTTTTCTTCTAAAGATCTGCCATGGCACCATCATTAAACTATCGCATGGTATACTGTCGTCCTAGGGTGCCGAATAGATTATATCCAACCATACCACTTTTTGGGCTGCAAGGGGTAACTGCTCCCAAGGGCCAATGTCAGGGAGAGTGCATGTATAGTTAGGATATGGCATCGGGGTTAAAAGGTAGAAAATCTAAAATGGGAGGAGAGGTTGAGTGTGGGATGAGAGGAGGTGATTGTGGTATGATAGGATGTGATTGAACGGATGTCGGAGGTTCTAATCTTTCCAACTTGCATGGAAAAACCTACATGCCGCAGGGAGAGAATAGTGTGGAGGGGATTAGTGGTGGTGGATGTGGGTTGTGTTAGTAGCCGTAATGCAAAGTCGTCTACATTGACCGCAGAGTCAAGGAGGGTGGAAGAATGTATAGGTGAGGGCTTTGGTGGAATTATGGAATCAAAGCCCATGTTGAGAGCGATTGAGGGTGTGGATGTAGTCGTAAATGGTGGGGGTGGTGGTGGAAGAGTAGTGGTGATAGCAAGTAAGGAAACTGGAGTTGTGGAAGATGGTTGAGTGGACAGAACCACACCCACGAAACTAGAATCGGAAGCGTCTGCATCGAGTGAACTGCTTGCTGTTGTTGCTACTACTTGTTGGTCTTGTTGGAGTAAGGCCTCTTGCTGAGTCAGAACCTCTTTTGGGACTTGAGAGGTTTTCAAGCTCCCGTCAGATTCAGCATTTTCTGTCCCTATATCACTGGATAGGATATCAACGAAGATGGCGACATCCGTGCTGAGTGCCTTTCCCTTCAACTTCTTTGTTGGTGATGTAGATGAGATAGTCTCAGCTGATATTTGTGGGGTGGCATGCTTTCTGGTGCTCAGATAGACATCTTTGAGCTCTTTGGTAGCAGCGGCCACTCGATGTCCCAACTGTTTGGTGACCAACTTGTGGAGGAGATATCCACATTTGGTGGTCAGTTTCCTGGCTTTTAGGTCCCCGCATAGTTTGTCTAATACCTTCTCTACCCACTTGTAATTTTGAGTCGGATCATCCATGGTGAGCGTTAGGGACAAAAGATCACTTGGTGGTATGCGATCCATTTTGTTTGTATGAACCTCAATCATGGCAATGAGGATCTCTGATGATGCCATGAGATGGGGATCGGTAAGGAGCAAATAGCAATCCTATAGTTGGTTTGGACAATAGTTTTGTCGTCCTCTGTCAGAAACTTGATAAAATATTTGGCATCATAACTCGTGCCCTTGCCATGGATCATCTCTCCCAGATTAGGAAATCCAATACTTTGGATATGCTTGGGAGAGATGGTGATGATGGTAGAACTGTCACCCTTGAATGTAATTCTGAACATGTGGAGCTCATCCGAATATGTTGAGTAGGCAGCTCCGATCAGGCTCTCACTCTACTGGTCAAGGAAGTCTATGAGATTAAAACCAAGGTTTGTCAGAATATCTTTGGCTAGGAGAAGTTGCTCATCATAATTTTTTGATAGAGATCATAAAAATGTCCCCTGAATAAGGCTTAGAGGTCTTACGACGATGGAGAAAGAGCGAGGAGTCTCGAGAGGCCATGGTGGCAGTAATTCTAGATTGTTCTAGCAAGTTTGAAAATTCTGAAAAATTTTAGCATGAACTCGAGTGCAGGAATCTAGAATAAATTCGTGGGGAAGAGAGGGGAGGTCTATATATAGACTTTTTTGGTCAAGAATTCGCAACTCTACTTAGAATTCGTGCTCAGTGTCCATGATTTCCTAATGAGGTTCACAAATTTTGAGGCACTGTTCTGAGGGTCGATGAATTCCTGTAATTGTTTTTTTGTGCACTAAAATAGGAAAAATGTTTGGTAGTGCAAAAATATTTCTGATCAGAATTTGTGGAGATAACAGAGAAATCGTGGAGATGTTTATGAGCTTCAGCGAATTGTCTGCAAATTCTGTTAGTGAGTATATGATGAAAAAAATACTGATTTTTTCTATTTTTGAAAAGTTTGTCTCTGAGACAGAATTTGTGGAGGCCAGAAATGAATCGTGCACTACAAAAAAGGGGTTGAGTGAATTCTATCTGAGGTGATTGTGAGACAAATGTTCTGAAAAGAATAATTTATGTGGTTTTCTTAGAAAAAAACTGATTGTATGTCTGATATGATGATATCTTGATGTTGTGAAACAAGGAAAGTAAGCAGGCAAGAAAAAAAATTAAGAAATAAAAATTAGAAAAGAAAACAACTCATATATATCAAGATAAAAACATGGGTCATTGTACTTTCTCAGTCTGCTCCCGTTGACCACAATGTCTAAAAGATCGCCTTGTAGGATTTGGAGTTGGACATATCTGGAGGCAAATATCTTTTAAATGAGTTTTTTATTAAATGCTTTGGCTTGGTATAGCCTAATCTTATCTTCGACCTGAAATTCTTTGAGTTTTAAGGATCGATCATGCCATGCTTTTTGTCGACGTTTGTGGACTTGTTGAGCATGAATGCTGATCCGGCATGTTTCACACAGTTGTTCTAGATGAAATAACCTATTTGCTAGGATCTGTCGATTATCTAGCTCAAGATTATAAGCTACTCGAAGGGACGAAATATGGAATTCTACAAGCATAACCACTTCTTGCCATATACTAGCTGAAAAGGGGTTAAGCCTGTGGCTCGCTTCGGGGTAGTGCGGTAAGCCCATAGAGCAACATGAAGTTTGAGTTCCCAATCAGATTGGTTGGATTTGACGATTTTGGTGAGAACGCCACATAAGATTTTGTTTGTGGATTCCGCCTGGCCATTGCATCATGGATAATACGGGGAACTTTTGCGATGTACCACAAAAAAATTGGAAAGAAGATTTGCTATGATAGTTAAGAAAATGTGTACCCTTATCACTGATAAGTTCTAACAGACAGCCAAAACGAACGATAACCTGTTCATAGAAAAATTGTGATAGAATGAGCGTCAGCATTGCGAACAGCTCTTGCTTCAGCCCATTTGGTACAATACTCCATAGCTACTACGATATAGCGGGATTGAATGTGTCTAGCAGCAGGACTAATGAATCCAACATAATCAATTCCCCATTTCTGGAAAGCTTTTTTGCCATTTTTCTTAGGAACGATGACGATTGGGGAGACCCACTCAGTATGTTTGATTTCATAGATGAATCCTGCATCTAACAAGCATTGGAGTTCTTCTTTGATTTTGGCCTTGTAGATCGGATTGCATCAATTGGGATGACCAGCAGTTGGCACAACTACTTGGGGTGAGACGCCTCTTATGTCTTTATAGGACCAAGCAAAGACATGTCTATATTTGCGCAGTAGCTTTTCAAGCCATCTGCGTTGTTCACAATTGAGATGAGCCCTGACGTGGACAATGTATTCGTTAGTGTCAGTTGGCTCACTCAAGGAAATAGTGATGGTGCGGGCAGGGCCTTCATAAGGCGAATTACTATTTGGCTCACATTGAGCTTGGGGTAATTGGATTGTGACATCCTCAATCATATAGTCCTTAAAATATTCAGACACATCATGTGCTAGAGATTCGAGGGGGGCCTTGTCTTTCAACAATCTGGATGATGATTTGGGAGGTTCGGGATTTGGTGTAGAAACAGATGCAGTCTTAGGAACTTCCCTAGCAATGGTAAGGTCGCCAGGTGGCTGAATCTGAAGAGGTTTCTTCATCTTTTCCTTCATGGTATGGCCACGAGGTTGTGGCTTTGGAGGATGTGAGGTGTGCGAATGAGAAAGTGGTGGAACATCATGGGAGATTTTATCATCAATTTGAAAGATTGTTTCCTCCTCATAGAGGTCCCATGGATAGGCTGGTCGTTTGACCTGGTAGAACTTCATATCAGGTTTTTCGACGGTAACCTTGGCCATTGGTTCCACTTTGGATTATTGTTGCAGAAAGGCCTTAAGTGGAAGTGCCTCCATGTAGTTAAGGACCTGGATATTAGAAATGTCTGAATCTTCTGAACAATTTTGAATTTGCAAGACATTTTCGTCATCTACAAAAAAATCTTCTGATTCATTAGTAGGTAGCCATGCAACATTGAGAAACTCATCATTGTGTGAAAGAATATCAATAAAATTGATATTAATGATAGGGGTGTCTAGATCAGAAATTCGTTCGTTATCGATCAGAGGAGTATAGGTACAATCATCCTGATGTTGAGCACAAGAATTGGCATTCACACAATCAATGGTAGCTAAATTGTGACTCCAGTTTATGATATCAGTAGATTCAACATAATGACCTTTTTCGTGGATGGATTGATATGGCTCAAACACTGAATTAGTAGTGGAGGATCCCTCGTCATAAAACTGTGCAGGTTTGAGTTTACCAGATGAATCGATGGTGACAGAACTGTCTCGATTTTCAAAGGTGACGCGACGCGGCCTTTGCTCCAGTCGTGAACAATTTGTGCAATGGTGAGCCATGGGTGACCAAGTAGTAACTCATAGGAATAGGCATTATTGGGAATATCAAGTACTATTAGATCTACATAAAACTTTAGACCTCCTAGTTTGATTAGTACTTGCGGAAGGAAACCGATAGGTCGAACCACACTTTGATAAGCCATCTTGAACTGACAAGTGGGTTTGGTAAGCTTGTCTCTCAGATTCCATTCTAGTATGAGGGATGTGGAAATGATATTGACACCTGAGCTACCGTCGAGAATAGCTAGGGCTTCACAAGATTGGCGATGGGTAGCTAGGATTTTGATATTGCCCCATTCACTGAGTGGATTGGTGAGGTGTAATGGCATTTTGGACAAATCATCAGGGGTGGTGGTGTCAGTGGATTGGATCTGGTGTTTCCATTTGCTACCATGCTTCCATAGAATATGGAAAGAGAGAGTGATATTGGCTTGCAATAAATCCCCCCAGACTTCAGTACCTTCAAGGGTTTTGCTTTCAAAAGGCTTGTGAGGGACTTGATGAGAGGTGGTAGATTGTTGGCCGACATTGCGGATTTGCTGACGATACTGATGATGCAGTCGAATTTCTTTAAATGGGCGAGAATAACCTATCAGGGTCGAATCTTCACTTGGAGGGATAACATGCTATTGAGTTTTGTTGGGTGCAAGTGTAGGGGCTTGGCATTGGGTTTGAGACCGAGTCAAGACCCATGCATGATGAGTTTCAACTGGCAAAGTTTCTACTTGCACTAAACAGACAGGAGCAACAAGTTTGTTGGATCGGGATGGGAAATCCTTCACGTGATGTTCAATACCGCAATTTTCACAAGCTGGAGGAAATTGGAGTTTATCTAGGCAGCGAATACTAGGATGCTTACCTGCACAGATAAAACATCCTCATATTGCTGGGAGCTGATGCGCATGAAATACAACGTGGTTGGGATCGTACGTTTGGCCATTGGGGTCCACTGCTTGGGCATTAGGATCATATGTATAATAACAACTGTCTCAGTGGAGTACTGCTGTTGAGTATGGTCTTCCACATAGTAGGTTGTTGGATCGATAGTATTGTGATCATGATAATGTACAACTTGTTGTGGAGCAGGTTGGTTAACGACAAACTGTTGAGTGGTGGTTGGCAGATGGTGGGTTTGGGTGCTGTTGGAAAATGGTTTCGCAGTTGAGAGCATTCATTAGTAGGATGATGATGTGAGCAGATTGGACACCAGAAGTTTCTCGTGCTGGAAAAAATCTCTAAGCAATCTCTTTCATGGTAGTTTGGAAATCAGCAATGAGTTTATCCATATGAGATTGTTGAGCTTTTTGCTAGGTTTCCATTTGATGCAGAAGTTCAGAAGATTGGGCAATAGTTTTAGACTTCGGGTGATTAAGATGGTCAGGATTCTTAGATTTCTTTTCACAATGGTCAAAGTCATCGTCGGAACTTTTGTCTTCTTCATGGATAGCATCAATCATCATGTCTTTAAGTTGATCATAAAGGTCAACTAGTTTTAGTTTGCGGCGGTTGTTTTTAGGCAATCCAACCAAGACAATTTTATGGCCATTCCTTCAGTGATGTTTTCGTCAACATATTTGACCTCTAGATATTTAAAGCGCTCAATGTAGTTTTGAACAGACTCGTCGCGACGCATCTTGATATGGGTAATTTGGATGAATGGGCTCTAAGTCAGTTTGGATGGTTTGAAACGCTTTATGAGGGTGCCTTTGAGAGTGGTCCAAGAAGCAAGATCAGGAGTTTCGAGGATAAGATACCACTCTTTGGTTGTTCCATAGAGTACCATGGGAAATAGGTGAAGCTTTTCAGTCTCAGAGGTATCTTCATAGAAGTGGCATGCATTATCAAAGTCTTGGAGTAATCGGACTGGGTCAGATTCTCCATCGTACTTTGGTGCATCAAACGTGGAACATTTTAGTCGTGGAGGGACTGGATTAGAAGATTCAGCACAATCTCGAGACTCGTTGTATGATCGACGAATTTTGATACTGAGGTTTTGTTGACAGATGAGAAAAAAAATAGTGAAAAAGATGATTTTTTGACAGAAAACAGGCAAAATCTGCGAGATAAAATTCACGAAGTTGTTGGAGGATTGATCTTTAATAGATCTAGCCTCAATGAAGCCGACAAATTTTAAGACCAAGATTTGGTTGAAAAATAGTGGATTTTGACAGTATAGCAGGGTGTTTTCATAGAATCTAAACAGGGCCAGAATTCGTGGAGGTGATAAAATGGAAGATCAGGGTCTGTTATGGCTGCAGACAGACCAATGAATTATGATATACCTGTTTGGTTGAAAAAAATGTCACTTGGGTCACTTCTGTCAAAGAAAATGCCCATGTTGACACTTTTGTTGCGTCCCCCGGCTTGATAGGTTGCTTTGCAGCTTGTTGAGGACCTGGAGAGAAGTCTCGTGTTGTGGTGTGAAGGTAAAAAGCAAACAAGCATACACACAAACATGAAAGTGAAAAAAATGAAAGCTAGGTAGAAAAAATCTTAAAAAGCGGCAACGATGCCAATGTTGGAAGTATTTCTAGTTTACGAGATGACTAGATCTACTCACAGGTGTAGTATAGTGTAGAGAGCATTGTCCACATTTTAAAACCTACCAAAAAGCTTCAAATGAAAATAAACAAACAAGAACGGGAGCACCAAGGCTTTCCCAACTGGTGCTCGATACGAAAATAGAACTAGCTTGGCTAAGACTTCCCAACTAACCAAGATTAACAAAATAATAAGACCATGCTAAGGTGGTACCCAATTAGCAAAAAAATTAAACTACTTCTTATTTAACACCCTAAAGGGAGATAGAAATAATAGATTGCAGCTAACTAAGCAAATAGCAAATAAGAACATGCCACAATATAGAAACCGATGAAAAGGAGACAAGAGGAGGCCCGAGCACCTTCCCTCAAGCTATGCACCTTTTCAAAGGAAATGCAAGTGAAATAGCAAGATAATCTCAAGAGAGAGCAATTAGCATAATCTCAAAAGTGTTATTTACCTCTCCATTTATAACAATGAGGGTCTTCCATAAGTATCCACTAACTTATGGGACTACCTTATTTCTAGCCATTCTAGAACTTCTAATTTAGGATTTAGAACTTCAAAGTTTCTAACTTAGGAAAACTTAAGACAAATATTTCTAAGCTTAAGTTTCCTAAGTCTAATTTCTAAATCTAAGTTTAAGCTATTTTATTATTATTTTAAGCTTCTACTCATGGACTTACAAAACACATGCCATGGTGGAAGTTTATTGATAGATACTCATATGTGGGCTTACAAAACAAACTGGGCTGAGAAGTGGACATGAAGGAAGGTCAAGCAGATCAAAATCGACAGAGGAGGAGAGTACATTTCCAATCGATTGAACGACTTTTGTAAAAGTCGAGGCATCCTTCATAGGAAGACTGCTGCATACACACCACAACACAATGGTGTAGCTGAGAGGAAAAATAGAACCCTCATGGAAGTAGCAAGATGTATGATGGCCTATGTGAAAAACTCAGATCCAAAAGATGCTAAAGTTTCATAAAGATCTTGGCCATGGAAGTTATGCACATCTAGATTGAAAAAATGATAGAAATTGTGATGTTAAGCATACTAAACATCAACTAAACATCAAGATCTGATCATAAGCTTCCACAAACAGAAACTTGCTGTCCCTGTCCGTACTTCAGAGCCTACAACCTGCATTTCACACGTGTGAAGCCATAGCAACAAAGAAATCACAATTCTAGTGGCTAGAATGCAAGATATGAACAAAAAAGTGAGAGAGAAGAAGATGGACCTTCAAAGAGCATAACATTCATTCAATAGAATGAAAATGAGATGTGTACATACTCGTGGAGATGGCTATTTATAGCAGCCATAGTGCCTCTTGGCCACTTGTCTTATGATAGGCTAAAATTGGGGTCCAATAGGATTCACCCATCTACCTAGAAATTTGGTCAAATAGGAATGCACCAAATTATGAGCCAATAGAAGAGCTCCACACTCGACCTCCTCTAATTAATGTGACCTCAAAAGTAGTGTACACATACTTTGGGCCTCTACATACATGTATGAACCTATCTCTAACTTTTATTTGGCCATAGGCCTACAAAATCTCAAGTTAGGAAAATACTACTAGTTGACAATTTTTCACACTCCCTCTTCAACTAGTTTTAGCATAGATTTAGAAAGTACACCAAGACTTGTTCTATGCTTGAAAAATAAGTCCTTTCCCAATGCTTTGGTAAAGATATCAGCCACACATTCCTTTGATGGGACATGTTCAAGCTTGATCTCTTTTGCCAACACTTGTTCTCTCACAAAATGATAAGCCACCTCGATATGTTTGCTCCTTGCATGGAAAACCGGATTGCTTGCTAGACTTTGGGCTGAAAGGTTGTCACAAAAGATGATTGGACTCTCTGAAAAATCCAGCAAATGAAGCTCCATAATCATCCTCTTGATCCACACCATCTCCTTTGTGCATGATGTCAAAGCTTTGTACTCGGCCTCACTAGAAGAAAGTGATATAGTTGCTTGTTTCTTCGACATCCATGAGATAGCTCCATCACCTATGAAAATAGCATGTGCATTTATGGATTTTCTATCCATAAGGTCTCCTGCAAAATCTGAATCTGAAAAACCAAATAAGTTAGGTGATGAGCCTCTATAAACAATGCCAAAATCTTTTGTTCCCGAGATGTATCTCAAGATCCTCTTTCCTAGTTTCCAATGTTCTATGCTAGGATCTTGCATGAATTGGCTTAATCTACCAACACAATAAGATAAATCAGGTCTTGTGATGGTTAGATATATAAGAGAACCTATTAGCTTCCTATAGAGAGTAATGTCCTCGAAGGATCTTTCATTACCTCTTATAGTTAGCTTTACATGTGATTCCATAGGTGTATCAATAGGATTTGCATCTACCATATGAAATCTATTGAGAATAGAAATAGCATACTTCTCTTGTGAAATAAAAGTGATTTGAGAAGTTCTAATTACTTCTATTCCTAAGATATAGCTCAAAAGACCAAGATCATGCACTTCAAATTCCTTTTTTAGTGCTTTCTTGATATCTTCTATATCTTCCTTGTTCCCTCCACTTAAAATAATGTCATCCACATAAATTAGAAGGATTGTAACATCATTAGCACTAATTCTAAAGTAAAGTGAATGATCATACTCACTCATAGTGAAGTTTTGAGAAAGTAGAAAAGAGTTAAGCCTAGCATACCAACTCCTTGGTGCTTGCTTAAGACCATACAAACTTTTTTGTAGAAAACACACATGATTAGGCTTGCTATGAGAAACATAGCTCTCGGGTTGCTCCAT
Organism: Diphasiastrum complanatum; assembly: GCA_029204225.1. NCBI lineage: Eukaryota > Viridiplantae > Streptophyta > Lycopodiopsida > Lycopodiales > Lycopodiaceae > Diphasiastrum > Diphasiastrum complanatum. The sequence goes on from CM055103.1 coordinate 3,112,259, forward strand.
GTAGACTTCCTCTTCAAGATCACCATTCAAGAAAGCATTAGAAATGTCTAATTGCCAAAGATCCCATCCATAAAGAGTTGCAAGGGAAATGATTACTCTTATGCTCACCATCTTTGCCACGGGTGCAAAGGTTTCCTCATAGTCAATGCCATGCTCTTGAGCATAACCTTTAGCCACCAACCTTGCCTTCAACTTGTTGATAGATCCATCTTGATTTGTCTTTACCTTGAAGATCCATTTGCATCCAATTGCACTTTTGCCCTTTGGAAGCTCCACCAATCTCCATGTGTTGTTCTTCATAAGTGCTTCAAACTCAAGATCCATTGCTTGGATCCATTCCTCTTTTTGCCTTGCTTCATCTACACATGAAGGTACATCAAAAGAAGTTAGGAAAGCATAGTTGGATCCATCCACCACTTGCTTACCTTTGCCATCATAAGTGAGCCTTGAGGGTTTCACTTTATGCCTTGGAGTTCTCCTTGGAATTTGACTTGAAGAGGCTTCTTCATCATCCACATCCAATGTGTCATCAACTCCATTGTCATCAAGCACATTAGTTGCAACAACACCATCATCACTTGAAACAACTTTTGGAATGTTACTTTCATCAAAAATGACATCCCTACTTGTGAACACTTTCTTGATTGAAGGAACATAAATCCTATATGCTTTGCTTACTTCACTATAACCAACAAAAATGCCCTTTCTTGAAGATGGATCCTCCTTAGTTCTATCATCAAGAGTAATGTTGAAGTAGCAAATGCATCCAAAAGTTCTTAGAAACTTGACATTAGGCTTCATACCAAACAAAGCTTCAAAAGGGGTTTTTCCTTCCAATACAACACTTGGCCATCTATTGCATAGGAAATTTGCACACAACAAAGCATCACTCCAAAAAGGTTTAGGAAGATTAGCATTCAATCTCATTGCCTTTGCACTCTCACACAAGGTTCTATTCTTCCTCTCGGCCACTCCATTTTGTTGTGGTGTTCTTGGACATGTGTACTCCCTCTTGATCCCATGCTCATCGCAAAAGGCTTTGAATTTGTTAGAAATGTATTCACCACCATTGTCGCTCCTCAAGCATTTGATTTTGGTTGTAAATTGAGTCTCAATAGCAACTTTGAATTTGACAAACACATCAAACACCTCATCCTTGCTCTTTAGTAGATAAACCCAACAAAATCTACTAAAATCATCAATGAAAGTTACATACATCTTAGCACCTCCATTGCTAATTGTAGTAACACCATGAATATCCGAATGCAAGAGAGAAAAAGGCATCTTAGATCTAGATATAGATCTAGTATATGGCAATCTATGTGATTTAGACAAAGCACATTCTTCACAAACATGATTCAAGCAAGTAAGAGACTTGGGAAGTCCCCTTACTACCTCCTTTTTGGCTATTACCTCCAAGGCCTTGTAGTTGAGATGTCCCATCCTTTTATGCCATACCTCTTGAATTGACATTTGTTCATTTGCCATGCATCCAACTTGGTTAGCAACAACACATGCATCAAGCTTGAACAATTTCCCTTGCCTTTTCCCTTTTGCAATGATACTACACCCCTTTTTGATCAAGCAAGCATCACCATCAAACTCAACTTTGAATCCTTTGTCAAGCATTTGGCTTACACTAAGTAAGTTCTTGGTAATGGATGGAATGAGCAAAACATCTTTCAATTCTATATTCCTATTTGTAGAAAGTGAAATAGGAATTGTGCCAATCCCCTTGATTGTACACTCACCATCATTTGCGGTATAGATTACCTTCCTATCACCATCAAATGCCATTAAAGATGAAAAATACTCTTTATGATATGTCATATGAGAAGTGGCTCCACTATCAATCCACCAAGGATCAATGTCTCCATGATTAGCCAACAAGCAAGATGACATAACAAAAGCATCATTTGAAAGAAGCTCATCCCCACCCTCATCAATAGTTAGATTGGTTTGCTTTTCCCCTTGATCCCTCTTTTTCTTGAAACAATCACTAGCAAAATGCCCTTTGACTCCACAATAGAAACATTTTAGCTTAGATCTATCCTTCTTTTTGCCAAAAGTAGAGTGCTCACCTTGGTCTTGCCCTTTAGACCAATTGCTTTTACCTTTGCCCTTGAACTTGCCTTTAGAGAACATTGCCTCCTCTTCTCCTCCTTGAGATGTAGAAGATGCTCCCACTCTTGCTTGCAACCTGAATTCTTCAGCCAACAAGACCTCTTGCAAGTCTCCAACACTTGGTAAACATTTTTGGATAGCATAACTTTGAACAAGATTAGCATGATCATCCAACAAGCCATTGAGAATCACTTGAACAAGCTCCTCATTATTTATGCCATCATTAATGCATGCTAACTCATCATTCAATGCTTTAACTCTCAAAACAAAAGCATGTCCACTCTCACTCTTCTTTTGCATACAAGAAAAGATTTGCCTTCTTAAAGTCAACACTCTAGAAGTAGACTTGGATTCATAAACCTTCTTCAAGGCTTCCCAAGCTTCACTAGATGATGTGCACTTACCAACCTCTTTGATAAGCTCATTTGTCACATTCATCTTGATCATGTGAAGGGCTTTCTTTGCCCTCTTGTCATACCTCAATTGTTCTTGAGGTGCCAAAGGTCTCTCCTCCACACCTACAACAATATCCATCAACTCATTCATCTCAAGCAAAGACTCCATCCTTACTTTCCAAGTAGAATAGTTGAGGGAGGTAAGCCTATCATTGCTTTCCAACATGTAGCCTCCATTTGTAGCCATGTTGCAATGATTGATCTCTGATCTTTGACCTGTTCCAATGCACTAAGCACTCTCTTGAATCAACAAATGAAACACAAGAAGAAATCACAAAGATTTGGAACCTAAAACCTTACTTTTTCTCTCTTTTCCTCACTTTTTCCTCAATTTTAGCCACTAGTTTTATGATTTCTTGATCAAACCAAGACCAAACCTCAATATACTTGCTTTTCCCTCACTCCTAAGATTGAAATACACTCTTGAATCATTCAGCAAACTGAAAATCAGAGGGTTACATCAATTTTGAAGTTTTTGACATGAAGAAGCAAGAAATTGAATCAAAAAACTATATGCTAGAATGGAAAACTAATAGGATCTTGTTGGATCTTGCATCTCCCTCTTTCCAAAACAAATTTTGTCTCCTTATTCTGATAAGTACAGAGGGAATTCGCCCTACTTCAATTGAAATGCATACAAATGATGTTTTGATCACAAAGATCCAATTTCTACACATAAATCAACAAGATTTTTAGCTAGAAACTTGATTGGAATGCTACAAAAGCAAACTCGCCCACAAATCTCTTCTAAATCTGGCAAAACCTGCACATTTGGCCGCCTAATGCTCTGATACCATGTGAAAAACTCAGATCCAAAAGATGCTAAAGTTTCATAAAGATCTTGGCCATGGAAGTTATGCACATCTAGATTGAAAAAATGATAGAAATTGTGATGTTAAGCATACTAAACATCAACTAAACATCAAGATCTGATCATAAGCTTCCACAAACAGAAACTTGCTGTCCCTGTCCGTACTTCAGAGCCTACAACCTGCATTTCACACGTGTGAAGCCATAGCAACAAAGAAATCACAATTCTAGTGGCTAGAATGCAAGATATGAACAAAAAAGTGAGAGAGAAGAAGATGGACCTTCAAAGAGCATAACATTCATTCAATAGAATGAAAATGAGATGTGTACATACTCGTGGAGATGGCTATTTATAGCAGCCATAGTGCCTCTTGGCCACTTGTCTTATGATAGGCTAAAATTGGGGTCCAATAGGATTCACCCATCTACCTAGAAATTTGGTCAAATAGGAATGCACCAAATTATGAGCCAATAGAAGAGCTCCACACTCGACCTCCTCTAATTAATGTGACCTCAAAAGTAGTGTACACATACTTTGGGCCTCTACATACATGTATGAACCTATCTCTAACTTTTATTTGGCCATAGGCCTACAAAATCTCAAGTTAGGAAAATACTACTAGTTGACAATTTTTCACAGCCTATTCGAAAGCATCGAGATATTTATGAACTGAAGCAGTAGCTATAGTTGCCTACTTGTAGAACAGGACATGCAAATCAGACATTCCTCACACAACTCCACATGAAGTCTGGTGGGGTAATAAGCCTGATCTGGCTCATGTACGAGTTTTTGGATGTGTTGCATATGCACACATTCTCGACAAACTTCAAAAGAAGGTTGATTTCCCTCTCTACTTTTTGGATTGTAGTGAGTTTTGATGCATAAGAAAGGGTTTATATCATTCTTCAATGAAGTTGTTACTCGGCAAAAACCTGACCAAGGAATGGACAACCAACCCTAGATTTCACTCTAGGAGTAAGCACATTGAGATTTGATATCACTTTGTCATGAGTAAGGTTCTTTACAAAGGTGAGCTTAACATATTGTCAGACACAAAACATGATCGTAAAAGTGTTTACCAAGGCTTTGACATTGATGCACACAACAAATTTTGTGCATTGCTTAGTCTAAAGATCAAGGCATTCACGGACCCAGATTAACGGGGGGGGGGGGGGGGGGGGGGGGGGGGGGGGAGGGTATATTGGATTTATTCCTCTACTCTCCTAAATCTCATGTTAATCTAGTTCCATTCATATTGCTGCAATTTTACATTGTCGGAGTTGGCCGAACTATCGGGGAGTCCGACTTGTCAACTCAACCAAACTATTGTCGAGGACCATCAAACGACCATTCCAACTCTATTGACTATCGGTAGCGACACGCTCGACTCCAAATAGTCGAAGCCTTCTCATGCCCACTTCCTGTGTTGTGCAACTACTTGGACAATGGCAACAGTAGCCATGATCTACCTCGGATGGCGCAACGGCTCCATGCCATCTTCCTGTACATACATCTGCACAAATGTAAACTGTATATAGTTGATCAATATAATCAATTCTACACATGAAGTAGACAATTACAACCAAACGAGATAGGCTGATTTGATATACACTCGGGTGCCCATAGATGTCGAGACAACAACTTAGAAAATTTCCAATTCCTCGCCCTTTTCAGATTAAATTGGAGAGAGATGTGTTGAACATGGGTATGCAAAATGTCATTGGGATCCCTTGTTGAGTTTCACATGTGTGGACTGTCCACAACATGTACTTGTGATCTCCTATGGTGTGTAGATGCACCAAGATCAAGACTAGATTGAGATTCAAGATCTATCTTTGATTCTATGGCAAAAACACACTACTACATGCATTCAATCACTTACAACTCTCACTCACACGTGTGGGAAGTGTTCCAAAAGTAATCCAAGTAAAAACAAGCTGCACTCCTCGGTTAGAGAGAGAAAATCATCAATAGCTCTCGAGTAGAGAGAGAAAGCTAGAAAATTACTTACACTCAAAATCCACTCAATCTCAAAATCAATTAGATCCAAATGAGGAGTACAATGATACTAGTAGATCCACGAGCTACCACTATGCTTAACTATGATTGGACCACACTTTGCCACCTCTTAGTCCTATTGGACCATTGATCCATGCACCTCTAAATTCTATTGGAACATTTTCAAGCAAACCTCAAATTCTATTGGACCACTCATGGTTCCACCTCTAAATCCTATTGGACATCTTAAACTTCATCAAACAAAAGCATTACACTTGTTTACACTCTAATTGGCACAAATTTGGCCTCCTACTCTATTTTGGCTCAATAGTGGCATTACAAGTGGAAATGGATAATTTGCCATCTATGCCAAATTTGACCCTATCAACATCCTACACCTAAATGCTTGACTATGAAATTCTATGAGACCCCTATATCAAACATTCATATTTACTTTACAATTCTCCACATGTGGGAACATCCTCCACACATGTGAGATTTACTTACAAACTTCTATCGTAAAAAATAACAAGCTAGATTTTTGCCAATTTCTCACACTCCTCCTCAAAAAATAGCTTGGAAAGGTACTAGATCACTTGAGAAGTTTGTAAATATTTTTGAGTGGATCCTTTGGTATGCATAAGAAGTGAAGATCAGCCAAGGGATCCATCATAGCAGCACCCTCACCATATCCATGATAAGATCTCTTTGGTAGAGATCTCTTGCCAATGCCTTTGAAGAGTGCTCCACCAATATGCCACTATGATCATGGGCTTCCTCCATGCTTGATGATGATCTTTGCTTTGAAAGTTCCGCTTGCATGATGGATGCACCATAAATAGAGAAATCAGAGGCTTCCAAGCCTCATAAGGATCATGGAGATCAAGATCATAAGTTGTGAAACAATGATGATTATCAAGATTATGCTTTCTAGCTTGACTAGTCCACATACAATGAACTATATCCATGATGGATCTAATCTTGATATCAAAGACTATCTTGATCTTTTTTAGGCTAGTGACTCTCTCAAGGATGTAAGTGTCCACTTTGGATGTTTCACTTAATCTCAAGAGGAGTTTGCAATTTGCCTCAAAACATGTGAAAACATGATTTTCAAAAAAGTGAGTACCAAGCTCAATCTTGTTCTTACTAGAACCAAGAGCATACTTTTGACAATGCAATATTTTGCTTTCAAAAAGTATTGGAAACACATCTAAGTCAATAATGACGAGAAACATGTCCATACCATAAGCATCATACAAAACTAGTATAGCTTTTCTTGAACTTTGATATCCAAAAAATTCAATGAAGCAAGATAGCATTTCAAGCAAAGGAAGAGAAGCATATATGAATGTGTTGTAGTAGATACAACATGAAAGATGCCCCTCTTTGCCATGTAAGGTGAGCCATAAAGACTCGGCCATGCATCTTGAAGATCTTCTTGAAATCATATGAAGAAGAAACTCCTCCTCACACATTGGCCCCATCATAACTTGAATACCTTCAAAAAGGATAACTTGTGATGCTTCTTGAGAAGCCTTGATCTCGGCCACTTCCAAGATTGAATCTTCATGCAATGTGACATCTCTATTCACAATCACTTTTGAAATAGAGAGTGTAAAGGCCTCCTTGATGGATGAGTATCCAATCATGATCCATGAGCTTGGATCATCCTTCCTTCTTGTTTCCAAGGGAATATGTGCAAAGCAAGCACTACCAAGTTCACTAAGGTGATCAACCTTAGGCTTCATCTTGAATAAAACTTCATATGGTGCTATTCCTTCAAGAGCTCCGAAACTCCTCAAAGCTTTGATCTTCAATGAGAATTTCTTCTCAACATATGCTTTGAATAATAAGGAATAATCATACACCATAATACTTGAAGAGAGAAGATATGTGCATCTTGTGTGATCATCCTCCTTTGAAATATTGGACATATAAGAAACATCAAGAGAGTTTGCACTCTCACTTGGATCCAATTTGTAGATGCCTTCAAATCTTGATCCATATGCAAGGATCTCACCATCCTTCTTAATCACACAATTGTCAATATTGAAATTGACATCAAAGCCACTATCAAGAAGTTGGCCAACACTTAAGATGTTCTTTGTAAGCTTTGGGACAAAAAGAACATTGTTGAGAAAGAGATTTTTAGAAGATGCAAGCTTCAAGGGAATAATCCCTACTCCTTCAATATTGCACTCATGCTTGCTTGTCATATTCATCTCTCAAGCCATTGAGAATGACTTGGACTAGCTCACTTTGATTGATTGAGTCACCAATACATGCAGGATCCCTATGAATATCCTTGACTCTCAAAACATAATTACATGCACTCTCATCACTCTTTTGACTACTTTGGAAGATTTGATTTCTAAGAGTGAGGATCCTAGAGGTGTTCTTAGCCTCATAGATGGACTTGAGACAATCCCAAGGTTCCTTGGATGTAGAACAATCACCAATCTCCCTCAATATCTCATTAGAGACATTCATCTTAATGTAGTGGAGAGCCATCCTAGCTCTCTTCTTGTATTTTTGAACTTCTTGAAGGACTTGAGGCTCCTCCTCAATCCCAAGTACAATGTCCATCACATCTTGGAGTATCAAGATGGACTCCATCCTCAACTTCCATATTGAATAATTGGAAGTAGACAATCTCTCACTTGGTTGCAACAAGTATGAACTCATTGAAGTCATGTAAAGTGGAGATAAATAAAAGTGATGAACAAAAAATGTTGCTTCTCTCTCACTATAGGATCCAATAATTGTGTGCTACCATCTCCTATGCAAGATCTTGCAACAAACTGTGAGATGATTCTCACTAGCTATCTCAATCTCTCCAAAACTAGATCTACTTCACATCAAATGATGGAGTATGGGCAAAGTTGGGATCAAACACTCTTAGCACGTGTGAAATACACTAAGAAACCAAATTTGACTCAAATACAATAATATTGCATGAAACAAAATGGCTAAGATCTCAAAACAGTGCCTAGATCACATATAGATGAGATTGGTAAGCATTCAACTGTGATTTTGGATCAAACAAGCAATCTCTTGACCAAACCAAATGTGTCCACCATGTGTCCACCCAGGTCTAGGTGCCCTACCTAACCCTCTTCAAAAGCTTATAACTTTTGATTGGCACAACCAAATGGAATGAAACTGATTGCATCAAAAACTAGACAAAAATAGCTTCAAAACAAGCTATCTAGTAAGATTTTTGGATCAACCGTAAAAGAGAACTCCCAAACTGAAATTGGATGTTCCTCACACATGTTTGATCACCTGATTCCGTACAGTATCAGGTCAGACCCAATCAATGTCCTATTGATCTCTTTTGATCCAAAATTGGACAAGATAGCTAGGAAAATGGACCTTGACAATTTCTAGCTCAAGATTGATGAATAGTTTTAATTTAAATGGATCAAAATGCATGGTAACATTAGGTAGGCTCTGATACCATGTTGAATTTTCACACGTGTGGACTATCCACAACGTGTACTTGTGATCTCCTAAGGTGTGTAGATGCACCAAGATCAAGACTAGATTGAGATTCAAGATCTATCTTTGATTCTATGGCAAAAACACACTACTACATGCATTCAATCACTTCCAACTCTCACTCACACGTGTGGGAAGTGTTCCAAAAGTAATCTAAGTAAAAACAAGCTGCTCTCCTCAGATAGAGAGAAAATCATCAATAGCTCTCGGGTAGAGAGAGAAAGCTAGAAAATCACTTATACTCAAAATCCACTCAATCTCAAAATCAATTAGATCCAAATGAGGAGTACAATGATACTAGTAGATCCATGAGCTACCACTATGCTTAACTATGATTGGACCACACTTTGGCCACCTCTTAATCCTATTGGACCATTGATCCATGCACCTCTAAATTCTATTGGACCATTTTCAAGCAAACCTCAAATTCTATTGGGCCACTCATGGTTCCACCTCTAAATCCTATTGGAGCTCTTAAACTTCATCAAACAAAAGCATTACACTTGTCTACACTCTAATTGGCCCAAGTTTGGCCTCCTACTCTATTATGGCTCAATAGTGGCATTACAAGTGGAAATGGATAATTTGCCATCTATGCCAAATTTGACCCTATCAACATTCTACACCTAAATGCTTGACTATGAGATTCTATGAGACCCCTATATCAAACATTTTTATTTACTTTACAATTCTCCACACGTGGGAACATCCTCCACACATGTGAGATTCACTTACAAACTTCTATCATGAAAAATAACAAGCAAGATTTTTGCCAATTTCTCACATCCCTTACCACATCAATGAGATTTATAATTTAAAAGCTGGCAATTTGTTATTGTTTTTATGTACTTAAAATAAGTACATTTTAATGATCATGACACTTATGAATGGACATCTCTTTTTTCTTTTTACAAATACTAATGTTTGTATCTAAAGTAGAGCATATATAGATTTTGAATTGTTAATCTACTTAGGATAGCACATTGACATATAAAATCTCATCAAAAGTAGAATATAATGTCAATACAAACTACTAATTATAGGTCGTGGAGAAAGATAGATACATGGATAGTGGACATAGTAGTACAATAGTACTTGACACATACTAGAGTATTGAATATATAGGATTTCTTAGATACAATGCTTGCTTTCATGGCTGACACTAGTTTAACAACAATGCTAATTTTTATTTTCTAGCACATAATTGGTGTTTTGATGTTAGTTATAATGTTATGATTTGTGTTTTGATGTTAGTTATGATATCTATTTGAATAGGTATGAAAGGTTTCATTGATATGTCAACGAAGCAAAATTTTCATTCAAAAGATTCTTTTCTTACATTATGTGAATAAAATACACCCACAAATAGGCCAACAACAATTCTTGGAGACTTCAATCCTTTGGTTGCTAGTAAATGCAATGACCATACAAACCATCTTACAACATTTTTGAACAAACATAGTTTCGCATTAACACCACTATATAAAAAAACCCTTGTATAGAAGCTAGCCAGACCATATTTGAATGAATGGATACACCCCAAAATGACTGCATGGAGTCACATATTACTGTTGGAGCTATCACTCACCAATTTATTGCCTATACACCAAATAAAATAGTACATTTACATACAAAAATTAAACTCAACACAAGAAACATCATTGATTAAAAAAGTGATGAATACAAGGCATTCAAATTGTTGAAAAAGAGAAAGCAAAGATTGCAATCTAGAAGAGGCTACCTTAGCTTTTAGCAGATCATCGCAGTAGTTGTGGCGTAGAGTTTTAGCTTTTTTGTGACAAATGGAACAAAGTGATTTCCACAAACTCACTTCTCTTTTATAACCAATCTTCTCCTCATAGAAATGCAATTACTTTTGATCTTTTTAAAAACATGATTATTTATCTCTCCACATGTGGTGAGTTGGTGTATCGTGCTTGAATTGGGCATAGCCACCCAAGTTACATTCTCTATGATTACACAGGTTGATCATGATTCCATAGGTTTATATGAAGATGCCGTATACAACACAAGACCAAAAATTACATGTACTCATATTCAACAAACACAAATATTCAATATTCAAGCATTACATAAAGGTTTTTCCTTGTGGCCTGCCACTTGTTTATAAAGTTGTTTGGCATTTGGCTTGGGTCGATGTTTTTTCCATTATTAACAATGCTAGAACTTAGTAACAACATAATAGAATGTGGAATTGGTAGCTAATAGCAAAAGAGATAGTACTTGTGGGATCAATGTGTTAAGCATCACCAGTGGTATAGTGGTGGGCTCAGAGACATCTAAGGGATGATATGTTCTTCACCTTTAGATGGGTGTGAGCCCACCAATGTCACTAGAGTGGTGGTGCGGAAGACAATGTCATATATTTGTGGGAAAAAGCTTTTGCCAACCCGTGTGAATAGGTCACATGTGTGCCTTGTGAAAAAAAGCTTTTGCCCACCCTTGTGAATAGGTCACATGTGTGCCTCCATTAATAGGCTCACACTATTGACAAGTCCCTCTCCACCAACTCCCTTGTTGAAACATGTGAAGGCCAAGCTTGCTCCCTTGGATACCAGCCACGTCTCCTTATTCAACCTCTCCTTAGTCAATGGTACTTGTCAGAGACGTGGCACAATCTGAACCCTTCTAAAATATCCAAGCGCGTCAAGGGGGACCCTTTCATGCCCTAAATAGTAGGGCCCGAATGGCCCTAAGTAATAGGGCTTTGAAACTAGAAACTCTTATAGATAAACCCTATTTCCTCTCTTTCTCTCTCGTCTCATAGGTTTGCTGCTGCTCCGTATGCCTTTGTGGAGAAGGCAGGAGAAAGGCCACCATAGCTCTCGCCTTCGACCATGGCGGTGACTGTTGCATGTTCTTCTCTCCACCATACCTGCATACCTCTAATTTCAAACCGGTTGCAGTTTTTCGGGGGCTGCCGCATCTCTCTAGTGCTGCTATTTTTTCAGGAGAACGTTCTTTGGGCTGAATTGTTGAGGAAATATCTCAATCATCAGCAAAGCATGAAGCTGAGGATTATCGCTCACGAGATGGTCGGATGCGGCTTTTTACAAGCTTCTCGTGTTTGTGGGAAGAACCAACCGCATGTGATTTGTGTAATACATCGGATTCCGATCAAACAACGCAAGGACGTAGTTTTGAGAATGATTGTCTTTGGAAGAAGCCGACAATCAGAGTTTGGAGGTGTGGTCTTCTTATATCTTCCGTGTAATGGTAGGGGTATGTTCTAATGCGGACAAGGAAGAAATCCTAAAGGCAGGAGCTGCATGAACATGAACCTCTGATTGTTGCATAGCAAATAGTCCTACCCCTGGTAGGTATGGGAGTACAGATTGCGAGGTGCTTGCAGTTAAGACCGCTTATTTCAGGAATCACATGGCCACAGCCTCCTTATCTTCCCACAAATGTATCTGCAAGCAGAGATAATGCAGATCTTAGAGGCGGCTACTCTAGATGGAGGACAAATCCGTCGTATTTATCATGTAGTAAAGACACGATTAGAGATCCATTGTTTTTCAGGAAACGGCTTGTCCGCATGAATTGCCGAACTGAGGCTACTGATGGGCATCGGAAAGATAGCGTAAAGACTTCGGCTGACATAAAACGATTCACTTTTGAAGGCTGCGGCGATGCAAATGAGGATGTCTCGCAATTATACTCATGCGCATTAAGAGAGTTTTCAATGCCAGGAAGCCCGAAGGTGCCAGTGCTTGCTGAAGGTGTTAGTATGCCTTCTTCATTACGAGAAGCAGCGAGGACAGAGAGGCTTCAAGAAGCCGAAGACAGCACCGGGTACCTTACCTGCTCCATTAGGAATGCTTTCTCATCGATGATCTTCATAATACGCTCCATGCAAAATTATACCATACAAATGCGGCAAATACTTCTTGTGGAGAGTGACATCCGTGGGATCTCAGCCATGGTGCATAGAGAGATGCAGATCTCCTTTGTCTGGTTATTTGAGCAAGTCTATGCTTGTACACCAAAGCTGATGGTCTCGGTGATGATCCTCCTGAGTAACTACAAAGTCTTCTCCGTGGGAAACATTGACATACCGGAGAGCACCTCATCGGCAGAACTTGCTCAAACCATCCAGGGGGTCAACATAGATATTGCTGTGTTCGGATCAACAGATAATGCCCGATCCAAATTTAAAATTTTTTCTAGAAACACCAAAAAGTTGGATTCTTTTGGGCAGATTAATACAACCTTGCCAGGGATCGGATCTGGAAGGATTAGCAACGGTAAGAGTTCCAGCTAGTTGCTGGAGGATCCGATGCAAGAGAAGGCTATCATCGGAAAAGGGTCACGTATTTAGAAGAGGAGTCATACGCTCCTGAATTGCACGCTGCGGATCAGGAGGATGCCCTTACCAAGACTGACAAGGCGATGATAAAGAACAAGAGCAGGAAACTTTAGACAATTATATGATTCGGCCAGTTTTCAATAAGGCTGTGAAGGATCTTCGGCTGTCCTCGGAGGCTACTTCTCAAGATGGGTTCCATGATCGCGGTACCATATTCGTTGCGCCTATCAAAGCAAAGCATGAGCCAGCCAAATACGAGTGTTACGACAGGACGGATTTGGCATATCAGCATGCTCTCGCTCTTGATGGTGAAAATGCAATGCTTCTTGCCAATTACGCGCAGTTCCTTTATGCTGTCAGGCATGATCACGACAGGTTCTCTCTCTCTCTCTCTCTCTCTCTCTCTCTCTCTCTCTCTCTCTCTCTCTCTCTCTGCACATGCTTCAGAGAAAATAATAACTTGCAATCTAAAGACTAGTTTATTTGAGAAACATATGACATCCTTACAGTAGATTGGAAAGAAAATCAGAATGCTAAGAATAGAATGATTCAAAGCTATTTGTGTTACCTTGAGATAGTAATGGATGAATCCAGTATCAACTATTTAGAGGAGTTAAAAGATTATTAGATCTATTTTTGTTTTCATCTCTTGTTGGCATAGGTCATGTTCTATAAGTTATGCTTTAGATTTTTGAGATTATGTTGGACTTGGTTTCCTATGTTTAACTTAACTAAATGGGTTATATGGTCACTTTTATTAACAACATGTTTTCATAATTCTTTGCTACGGTATTCCAAAAAAATTGTAGTCTTCACCTTTACATATGTGTCTACCTAGTCCTAAATTCTTGAAGTTTTGGATGTCGTCTTCAAATCTATTATCCTTTGTGTGCCTTGAGCTTTTGGTTTATTTATTATAATTATCTTAAACAAGTATATATGGTAAGGGTATATCTCGACATGTGAGCATGCAGTTGAACTTGGGTGGGTAAGCCCAATCCAAGCATGCTACCACACAAGTGATGATAATGTTTTGGTATAGTTTGTGATACTCATGTATGAGATTGTATATGCAAGTTGCTCATTCTTCTTGCTATATGAGTTAATTATCTTAATTTCATTGTTTAAGTTTATGTAGGAACATATTCATCGCTAACCCTAGAGATTTCATTTGATAATAAGCAATTTCTAAAGTTGCATTTCATCATTGGGTTGCTTCACTCGACTAATAATGTTTGATGTTCTCCTCTAACTTGGTTATTGCCTTTTTGTCAATAGGGCAGAGAAATATTTCCAATGAGCAATGAATGTTGTTTTTCTAGATGGAGAATCAATGAGCAAATTCACCATGTTTTTGTGGTTGGCTCGAAAAAATCGCTATAGTGCAGAGAGTATTCAAAGCTGCTATAGATGTAGACACTACCAACCCCTTTAACAAGGGTGACTATGCACACTTTTTATTGCATGCAGAAGAATAACCATCATAAAAGTAAATTTATAATTTAAGGATCTCAAAGTTCTGGTGCATCCACCCTTTGTGACTTTCACAAAAGTGAAGTTCACAATACATTTGTATGATTTTAGTAATAATTTTGTAAGTGAAATTCCTTTGTGACATGATTCTTGTACATGTATCAATGTACTATAACATATCATTTTTATTTATTGATTCTAATTTGATGAAGCAAGACTTCGAAGTTTCATACATGTGTGGCCCTTTAATTTTTTTATAAGTTATATCGTGAGATGCATGAGATATGCCATGAAGTGACACTAGCTTAAGCATTGTTATTGGTAAGTGCATAAGGATTTTCTACACAATGCTAAGTTCTATGTTCTTTGAGTGGAGATTTATCCCTAGTTTTTTTTTATGAGGTTAAGTTTAACCTTTGTTGGCATTTAGCACGTGTGAAGAATGTCAACTAGTTTTCTATATGGTTTGGCAATTTGGGCCTATATGAGGCCAAATATGCAAATAAAGTGTACATGGTTGGTTCCCATGTGTAAAACCAGTACACATGACTATTTTTTGAGTTGGGTCCAAGTTATTTGGTCACTTAATAATAAAATTTCATCTTTAGTTTTAGTTTGGCAATTTTGGCCAATATGACGATTTTAGGACTAGTTGATAAGGTTGGCTAAAATCATCCATTTGGACAAGAGAGAGTCTTCATTTACTGCTATAAATAGAAGGTTCTACGTTGGAAATAAGTTTAATAAGAAGTATTTCCACTTTGGATGCTTTGGAGTCAAAACTAGCTTGGTACTTTTAGTTCTCTTCTACTTGTGAGTAGAATCCATGTTGTGAGTAGAATCCATGCTGTAAATGATTTGTTGTTGTTCTATGGCCTATGAATACATAATTACTTCAGATCTTTTCATGTTTGGATTTTCTTTTGATTCTATCAAAGTTATGATGAGTAGATCTCGATCAAACTAGAAATTCTGTGTAGAATTGTCCACAAATTTGACATTTGTTTTTGTGCATCTTCTATGGTGCCTAGATCTATATTTAGGATCAAAATAGAAATTTTGTGAAAAATAGGTTTTTGCATCAATCTAGCATGATCTTTTGCATTTGTCTACATTTGTCTTTGATCAAATTTCTTCTAACTTGTGTTGTAGTTGGATCTTTGTGATCTTGAGAAATTTATACGTCAACTATACTCCAGGGACAAAGATTTATGTTTTTCGATGTAATTCATCAAAACAAGCTTTTTATGTGTTAAAAAGTTACACCTTCAAGCTTAATATGGTTTCTAGCTTCTAAAATGGACAATCTCCACTAGTGAGTGAGCTATGGTCCCCATGTGAATGACTCTCCCTAGTAAGTGAGCTATGCTCCCCATGTGGATGATTTAATCTCTTTTATTGGATGAAAAATTTTCTTTGTGTATGAGCTTTGCTCCCCTTGGAAGAGAAGTCTCCATATATGGATGAGCACCAAGATTGTCAATTATTTTGTGCACCAATGGATAGATGAACCCAAGAGAACTCATGTGTAAGCATGAAGTGAGATAAGAGAGAGATAATGTGTCTTCCCACGGCTGTACAACTATATATTGCAGATCCATGACTTATTAATGAGTTTGGTTTCCCTTCATAACAAAAACCCTAGCATTAATGTGGACTAGATTCAAATGTCTCCACATTCAAATTGAATCTTCTAAAACTCATGTGCTACACTTTTTCACACTTTCCAAAAGTGTTTATTCAAATGCTTTCAGACTACTATAACTTTGAGAGGTCAAACTCTAAGTCTAATATGAAAATTGGCCTCAATTGCCAAATATAAAAATATGACCAAAATAGCAAAACTAGTTAAAGTTTATCACAAGCCTCTCTTCCACATTTGCAACAATATCCATCAACTCATTCAACTCAAGTAGGGACTAAATCCTTACTTTCCAAGTTAGATAGTTAGTTGAGTTGAGCCTATTATTACTTTCCAATATGATTCCACTTGTAGTAGCCATAATGTATAATCACATATTTATGGAGATTGGAGTAGCTTGAGGTAGAACCATCTCTCTCCTACTTTCATGCACATCTAAAAGTGGCAACTAGCAAACTAGTGACATTTGTCACTTTACATGCATGCATTTCTACCTACTTTTACCAAGTGTCAAATTCTAAACCAAAATTATCCAAATCACTATGCATGTGTCCAATTCACTTTGTGCATGCCTTGCATGTGATATGCCACGAGCTTTTACAAGCCCATTATTGGCATTTCTATGTCTACATTCTATATGCATGTTGTATATGACCAACTAGATCCAAGAAACCATGTAGCTCGAGTTTCTTCTAGGCCAAACTTGGCATTTACAATATGAAACATTACACACATATAGAAAAAACTTTGCCAAAGCCTAAAGTCAAGATATTGATTTTTCATTTTTCAACACTCCTCCTAAAAATTAATCTATCTTGACTTGAACATGGATCTTGGAATTAATCCAACATTGGCTCTATGCTTGATGAAGGAATTTTTGCTCAAAGGTTTGTTGAGAAAATCTGCAAAACAAGGTGATGTGTCGATGTGCTCCAAGTAGATTTCCCCTCTCTCACGAAGTGATGTGCAACTTTGATGTGTTTGCTCCTTGCATGAAATATTGGATTGTTGGCAAGGGCTTGTGCTGAAATATTGTCACACATGATCAATAGTAGATCATCTTCCTTGATAGTCTTTAGCTCCAAAAGCAACTTCTTGATCCAAAGCACTTCTTTTATTGTAGTAGTAAGTGCCTTATATTTAGCTTCACAACATGAGAGATATGATATCTTGCTTTTTGGAAAGCCAAGATATTAAATTTCCTCCAAAGTATATGACATATGCACTTGTAGACTTCCGATCTACTTTATCACTAGCAAAATCCGAGTCAGAATATCCAACAATAGAAAGATCTTCACTTTTGTATAACAAACCATAATCATAGGTTGAAGATATGTACCTAAGTACGTTTTTGGCCATTTTCCAATGATGAATAGTAGGATTTTGCATAGCTTGGCTCAACTTATGGACACTAAAACTTACATCAGGCCTAGTTATGGTGAGCCAAATTAAGGATCCTATAAGACTCCTAAAAGAGTGATGTCCACGAAGAATCTTTCATTACCTTTGTTAGGGTCTTTTACAATTTGCTTTATAGGAGTATCAATACTCTTACAATCTAGCATATTAAATTTT
The DNA here is from genome assembly GCA_029204225.1 of Diphasiastrum complanatum. Lineage (NCBI taxonomy): Eukaryota > Viridiplantae > Streptophyta > Lycopodiopsida > Lycopodiales > Lycopodiaceae > Diphasiastrum > Diphasiastrum complanatum. The sequence continues at coordinate 3,130,171 of CM055103.1, forward strand.
TTCAGCATTGAAAGAGCATACTTGGATTGAAAAACAAAAGCTTTCTCATTATGGAAGTCAATCTCTAATCCTAAGATGTAATGAATTCTTCCAAGATCTTGCATCTTGAATTCTCTTCCAAGTGCAATTTTGGTTTCTTCAACTAAATTGATACAACTTCCTGTTAGGATAATATCATCAACATAAATTAGAAGAATGACAATATCACTATCATAGAACTTGATATACAAGGAAGGATCATAGTTACTAAGATTGAATCCTAGTGAGATAACGAAAGTGTTAAGTCGAGAATACCACGATCTTGGTGCTTGCTTTAGTCCATAGAGACTTTTGAAGAGCAAGCAAACTTTGGTTTTGTCTTGGATGAATCCAAGGGGTTATTCCATGTAAATTTCTTCTTCTAGATATCCATTTAAAAAAGCATTTGAGACATCTAGTAGAAAAACTTGCCATTTGAAAAAACAAGCAATAGAAATGATGATTCTAATTGATACCATCTTTGCAATCTCCTCATAATCAAGTCCATAAACTTGAGAAAAGCCCATTGCACAATGTCTTGCCTTATACTTGTTGATTGTGCCATCTTGATTATATATGACTCGAAAAACCCATTTTCAACCAATAGTGTGCTTGTTGGATGGAAGATCCACAAGCTCCCATGTCATGTTGGCAATCAAAGCATCATATTCCTCCTTCATGGATATAAACCATTCTTTTGAGTTGAGTGCTTCATATACATACTTTGGCTATTCATGTGAAACAAAATATTGTGGAGTCTTATGATCTCACATTATCCAAATTTTGTCATATATTGTAAAAAAATTTCAATTTCCATGTATATAAAATGTGCTATAGTGCCTAAATACATGTAAAGGCCTATTTTGCACTTTGTAAATTCATATTTTGAGTAGAAGTTGTGATGTACTAAAGAGACGCAATAGAAGTTCAAAACCGACATTTGACGGTTTGTAAGTGACATTGAGGCTGAAGAACATTCCTATAAGGATAGCACTATGTGCCATTGTACATACGCATTTCTACGCAGAGCTGAGTATCAATAGAGAGTGAAGAGCAAGTTCTTACAACTTGAACATTCTTTCCTTCTGTTATCTCTCACAAAATTACTTCTTATCATTTGTGCGAACACACTCTGTATGATCTGTGATTGATTGTGATACTGTTCTGTTTGCGTCACACACATTTCTTAAGTTATGCTGAATTTCAGTTACTCTAACACGGATTTTCAGGCGACACCAGCAAGTAATAATTCTGACTAATGTGCGCAGGGAATTAGCCGAAGCGGTTAAACATAACTTTTAGTAGAAACTCCTTCAACTCTGAATGAGCTATGTGTTCAGATAATGGGATTGATTGAGGCTCTGTCTTGTTTGCTTCATGCGATAAAAACTAATTCTGTGTTTGATTAAGAAGAACTTTTAGCTAATGTGATTATGCTTGATGAATCTAATTGCTAGTTGCTGTTAGTTTGAAGAGCCTGAAAGATAAAGTTATTCTTACAATTACAGACCTTGACCAAATCGTTTCATCATTGGTGTTCCTAGATGCCAATTTACCCAAATATCTTTGGATAACTAGTTATGTCGCTGTAGTATTCATTGTGAACTTTATACACTCTAGTCTGTTTATCATTATACATACATTTACCATGCAAAAGATGAGATTATTCTTTCTCTTGGGGAACGATCAAACCTTTTATACTATGTAATTCATTGATTTTGTGGAAATCTATAATGACTAGGCCACCACATAATTTGGCGCCGTTGCTGGGGAGATGAATTTCACCTTTTGCAATATTTTTAAGTGTATTACATCTACAAATCTTTCTTATGTAATGTATGCCAAGAACATACTCTCAAGAAATTATTGAACAGAAACGTTTAGAGCGTGCACAGCTTTTAGAAGCATATAGGAAGTCTAGAGATTTGTATTTGCAGAATTTGCAAAACTTACCAGTTAGAGCAAGATTAACACCTGATGCATTTAATGATCTCTTACACGCTACTACAACATTTGTAGATTTATTTGAAGAAAGATCCATTGAAACACCAAGTTCTACAGATTCACCTGAATCAGATTCGTCTGATTCTACTTCCGAACCAAGTTCAGACTCTTTGTCCGAGCGAAGTTTAGATTCAGATCCCCCAAGTTCATCTAGTTCACCACCATATGTTAATATGGCTAATCCAACGCCACCCACATCTACAAAAATCAGATATGATTTCTTTAAGGGATCATCATCTGAATATGCGGATAGTTATATGTCGCAATTTGAATCCATTACCATAGCAAACAAAGAGCAGATGGACGAGGATAAAGTTAGAATTTTGCCAGGTCTTTTACAGAAGCAGGCTAGGATTTGGTACAATCAATTAGTACCAAAAACTATTAATACTTGGAATGCTTTAAAAGCAGCATTCCTTAAACAGTTTAGGGAGATAAGATATTTCACTAGATTGTTGTCTCGTCTTAACTCTGTTGAAAAAAAGCCAAAGGAATCACTTAGGAAATATACTTGTAGGGTTAAGAATTTAATAGGAAAGTTAGGAGCCCAGTATCCAATTCCTATGCAAAATGAATGGTTCTTGGGTGGTTTGCCTAAGAAAATGGACCGTTATTGTCGACAGGGTCTGGTGACTTCTTTGAAAGATGTCATTGCCTCTACCGAGAATTACGAAACCTCTCAAATTTCTCGCAGACGGAGAAATGGAAGAAAAAGTAATAAAAAACACAAATTTAAACAAACAGAAGAATCTGAAACATCTACTGAGTCTGAATCAGAATTTGATTCAGTGGATATGGAAGAATCTTCTGAGTATTCATCTTACTCTTCTTCATAAGAAGAAGAATCTTCTTATAAGAAAACTAGGAATAGGAATCAGAAAGAAAGAAAAGAATGGATAAATCCGAAAAGATGGATCCATTAAGGAAAAGTGTTGAGTTGTTAATAAGAGAAGTGAGTGATCTAAAGGTCCAAATATCTGATGTTAAAGCCAAGCGAAAGAAAGCGAAGCCTAATGCCAATCTTTGGTGTACCGCGTGTGGGAAGGAAGGTCATTCTAAGACCAACTATCCCAGTTTACAGACTAATTATTTAGAAGAGGAACTATTCCTTTGTTTGATTAATAATCATGAGGAGGTAGCTTATACTGCAACTCCTACTAACCAAAAAACTATGATACCAAAACAACGTACTGGTCAACAATACACTATTTTGTGAAGGCGCAAAACATGAGATTCCACTCCACCAACCAGAGTAAGGGATTTGTGCTACAATTGCGGAGCCCCGGGTCACTATTCTCTTGATTGCCCTGAACCCAAGGTTTGTAAACTCGCCTAGGAAAGATGACCTTCGATAATCTAAGACGAACACTGATATGATAGTTTAGATGATAGAAACAGCCTCTGAATTATTAGATCAAGATCATCAATGGCCAGATTTAGAGAAAAAGTAAATAAAGTAACTACAAGAAGTAGTAAAGATTCTTTAAACAGTTAGTAAAAATTCCTAGTAATAAAGAATTAAAGCTTGATTAGTCTAATGAAAAGCATTATGATGTTGATATTAGTTCAGAAGCTAAGAAGCTTTTAGACGAAGAAACTAGAAAACTTAAAAAAGTGACATTTTCAGATCCAGTTATAAGTAGCGAGATACTTAGAGATCTGTCGCCACTTAGAAACCATTTTCATAATATTGTCGAAGACCTTGTTTCTAGAATGCCCAATATAACTTTTAAACAGTTATTAGACGATAACCGATATTATAAAAAAAAAATTAAGCAATTTTTGAAGAATAGAAAGAGAAGAAAAACAAAGTTACCAATAGTTAACATAGGATTAGTTAATTATGTTGATGAAGGCCAACCAGAGATTCAAGTAGTAATTAATGGCTGCATCTTAGATAATGTACCCATAGATTTCGGATCTAGTATAAATATAATGACTGAAGAAACAGCTTATGAACTAGACATTCATCATAGAATAGAACCCACATTAAGACATTTAAGATTAGTCGATGCAACTAGAAGATCACCAATAGGAGAACTATCTCAGGTTACAGTTTATATTGGAGACCATAAGTTTCTTATGGATTTTATAATATTAAAAACTACGAGACAATTGTCATATAAAGTGTTATTAGGACGACCATGGCTCTATCAGGCCAATGTTATAACCCACTGGAAGAAAAAGGAGATTACCTTCAGAGACCAGATGGAGACACCGACAAGAAAAAGTCATAAAAGAATTTCCATATCATGGGAAAAAGATAAGTACGAAGGTGAGACACCTACATCTTCCTCGAGCTATACTTCGGAGGAAGAAGGGCTTTAGTCAGTAGGGATTGAGGAAGGGGAGAGGTTAGTTACATTAAGAATACCTGCATATAGTAATAGAGTAGAATATGTAGATAAAGGAGATTGTGGAGTTCCATAGATTAGTGCGATCATAGGAGATCAGACCATAGATAAAATACTAATAGACTTAGGATCTAGTATCAACTTAGTAACGAAAACAATGGTTAAAGAATTAGGATTAGAAAACCAGATACAGCCTATCACTTATCACGAAATCCATTTAGCAGACGTGACTAAATGTATACCAGTAGGCGAGCTAAAAGGTATTAACGTAGTTATAGAGACAGAACGTTTGATATGAATTTTCTTGTCATGAATCCAGTAGATACACCACCTTACTTGATATTATTTGGAAGACCATGGTTATATCAAGCAGATGCTATTATAAATTGGTCTACCAAATAGATATTTTTTTCAGGTATTCTCACAACCAGTCCAATAGGGGGTCACCTTTTGAGATGGGGTGAGGAGTTAGCTAGACTTGCTGAATCATGGATCAATTTCATAGAATGCTATGAGGTTGATGAGGAAGTAGACATACCGACAACATCCGAGTCGAGAGAAGTTCTAGTTGGAACCAGAGCAAGTCTGACCGAGGGGATGGTAGATAAAATAGATTACGTAGAAATAGAAATCAATAAAGATAAGACTTTGAATCTATATAAACACCAATCGGACCAAGAACGTGAAGAGTATATATTGCTTCTTCAAAAATATCAAAATGTGTTTGCTTGGTCGATGGATGATTTAATAGGTATACCAGTTAAATGGGGTGAACATAGAATACATCTCATTCAGGGAACAATACATGTTAGGCAGCGCCAATATAGATTGAATCCAAAGTAGTACTTATTAGTAAAAGACGAATTAGATAGATGTCTTAGAGTGGGTATTATATATCCTGTTCTAAGCAATGAGTGAGTGTCACCAATAGTTATAGTACCTAAGAAGAAGACGTGCAAGATTAGAGCTTGTTAGGATTTTAGGAAACTAAATGCTACCACAGCAAAAGATTATCATCCTCTGCCGTATACAGATACTATTCTTGACCAGGTAGAAGGACATGATCATTATAAAAGAGAAAGATAGATTCAAAACTACTTTCACCACTGATTGGGAGACATATGCATATACGCGAATGCCCTTTGGTCTTTGTAATGCACCTGCCACATTCCAACGTATGATGACAAATATTTCTCAAAATTTTTTAAGAAAGTTTTTAGAAATTTTTATGGATGACTTTTGTGTCTATTCATCAACTAAAAACCATTTAGATGCATTAGAGAAAACATTAAGAAGATGTCAAGAGACATCTCTTAAACTGCATCTAGCTAAGTGTTACTTTGGGATGAGGGATGGCATCCTTTTAGGGCATAAAATTTCGAAGGATGGTATACAAGTCGACATCGAAAAAAATAAAGATGATTTTAGAATTATTAGAACCAACCAATTTAAGAGAGCTTAGAGGTTTTATAGGACATGTAGGTTACTATCGGAGGATAATTAAAGATTATGCTATAATAGTAACTCCTTTAACAAGTTTACTAAAAAAATCTGTTGAGTACCATTGGACACAGGACCATCAGCAAGCTTTTGATCAATTGAAACAGTCATTAGTAGAAGCCACTGGGGTTAGACCTCCAAATTGGGCTAAAAAGTTCCATGTATATGTAGACACATCATTTTTTGCGATAGGTGTAGTGCTTAGTCAGAAAGATGACCAAAATATAGATTATCCAATTTACTATGTGGGGAGGCAACTTGCTGCATCAGAAAAGAATTATTCCGCTATAGAGCGAGAAGCACTAGGGATGATTTATTCAGTAAAGAAATTTAGACATTACCTTTTAGGATACCCTTTTGTTTTTCACGTAGTTCATTACGCATTAAAACATTAAGTGAATAAACCTGATCTTTTGGGTAGAATAGCTAGATGGGAATTATTATTAGATGAGTTTAATTATGAAGTAGAACTAAGAAGAGGCAAGAATCATCAAAATGCCAACTATATATCCCGCCTCCAAACAAAAAATCAATTAGAACCCCAGATGAACATATAATGTGTATTCAATCAGAAACATGAATTTATAGGGATGTTATTAATTTTTTACAGGACCAGATATATCCCGAACATTTTAATAAACAACAAAAAACTGTTTTTTTTCTAAGGTAGGACCTTACACGATTGTAAATAGTATATTGTATAAATTAGGAGCTGACGATAGTCTCCGCCGATGTTTAGAACCAACCGAGACAACCGCTGTAATAAGTGCATTTCATGAGGAAGATTCGGGGGGTCACTATGCTCTTAAAAACACTGCAAAAAAGATTTTCAATGCTAAATATTGGTGGCCTACCGTCTATAGAGATGTTAAATTATTCATTAAAAAATGTGATGCATGCCAGAGGATGGGGAAACCTAGCTTCGCAACACATTGGCCGCTTACTCCAATTATTCCCTTAGCACCCTTTGAGAAGTGGGGGATAGATTTTGTAGGGCCTATTAAACCGATCACGTGTAAAACTCGTCGTCGTTACATACTCGTTGCCACAGACTATGCTACCAAGATGGTAGAGGCTGAAGCCACAATTAAAAACGATGCTAAGACTATAGCGAAGTTTTTATTCCAAAACATTATCACTCGATATGGTTGTCCCTTAGAACTCGTTAGCGATAGGGGAACCCATTTCCTTAATCAGACCATAGAAGCCATGTTGTCATATTTTTCTATTACACATCGTCAAACCACTCCATATAATCCAAAAGCAAATGGGCTTACGGAGCGGGCAAATGGAATTCTATGTAAAATTTTGAATAAAGTAATGGAAACACATTCTTCTGATTGGGATCAGAAGTTACCATCTGTCTTATGGGCATATAGAACTGCTAAAAAGATTACAACTAGACAGACTCCATACTATCTTGTGTATGGAATGCATCCCATACTACTGATAGCATTCGAAGTTCCGATGTTTTGCATTAGTAATAAAGAGCGAATGGATGAACACGATAGTCTCCGGGAGCGGATGATTTCTTTGACGCAATTGGAAGAGGATCCTCGTCTTTCATTAATCGAGACCGAACGAGTTCAGAATAAAAGAAAAGAAATTTTTGATCAATCCATCAAGAAAATAAAAATTAAACAAGGGGACTATGTGCTTCTGTATGATAACAGACACATGTTGTTTCCTAGAAAATTACATACTAGATGGATGGGACCGTATAAAGTTATAGAAGTTTTTAATAATGGATCACTTCAGTTAGCTGATCTCCAAGGACATTTACTTGACACTCGAGTAAATGGTTCAAGGGTGAAGCGCTACTATGACTAATGTCTGATACATCAGTTTTTGAAGGCCATCAATTTTTTAGTCCAATTATTATTATTATTTTATTTATTACTATTCTTTTTTTACTGAAATATCAGCGAAAATGCCGAAACTAGTTTACATTTTTTTTTTAGCGAAAATGACGAAGCATGCTACATTGTTTGTATTGCGGAAAACCCGAGACTTTTGCTACAATTTATACTTTGTGATAAACCCGACACTATATTGGAATTTACCATTTTAGAAATACGGAAATTCCGACACTTAGTTTCGCATTTTTTGGAATTTTCTACCTTCCGACACCTTCACATTTTTTGCATAATAATTTTTGCTTTGATTTACCAAGCAAAGCGTTCGTGTATTTTGTTTATTTATTTATTTATTTATTTTTGTTTTTAGGACTAGCCACTTTATTATTGAGTATGTACCTTCAAAACGAAGGACACGCTTCCATTTAATATTAGTCTAATCCGCCGAAATACCATCAATACGCCTAACACCTCAAATACTTCAGTTGTTGTCGCTACTATTTTCCATCACTCTTGCTCTCCGAATTGTGAATTGTTGCAATCAAGCTCTTGTCTGCCATCGCTCGTTTACATCTGCAAGCAGTATGGCGATTGTATTCAAAACGCACCCAAAGCCAGTAATACCAGTATTACAACCACTAGCTGTTTGAGCGTGAATTGAAGGTCTTCTTCAATTCAATCCATCAGTAATTCTTATTGATTTATGTTATGAGCTAATCCGCAATTTGGGCGAAACAGAAGAAGGACATATTTCCACAACCGTCCGCAATCAAGAGATTGTTATCACCGAGGGATTTTACTGTCGTGCCTTAGGATTGCCTATAGATGGCAGTATGCCAATTACTAAACCGGATTTCATTGCGGAGAGCGGAGCTTTTCAAGAAGAGCCTTATCTTGAGAAACGAGGATACAAACTCTCATACATAAGAGACCCCAATCTCAAGAGCTTGTTCGATTTGGGTGGTTCGATTTGTCATTCCAAGAAGACTACAACCAGAAGAACAATTATTTCCTAGCAACAAAAGGACTGACATTGGAACAAGAAACTGAAGAGAATGAAGCCCGAGCCAAGGCTATTTTCCACAGCAAGCCAGCTAGCTGAAAGCGACAAAGAAGGACATAAATCACATTGTTTGCGAGCCGCTGCACAGCTGAGGAAGGGGATATGTGGAGTCTTATGATCTCACATTATTCAAATTTTGTCATATATTGTAAAAAAATTTCAATTTCCATGTATATAAAATGTCCTATAGTGCCTAAATACATGTAAAGGCCTTTTTCACACTTTGTAAATTCATATTTTGAGTAGAAGTTGCGACATACTAAAGAGATGCAATAGAAGTTCAGAACCAACATTTGACGGTTCGTAAGTGACATTGAGGCTGAAGAACATTCCTATAAGGATAGCACTATGTGCCATTGTACATACACATTTCTACGTAGAGCTGAGTATCAATAGAGAGTGAAGAGCAAGTTCTTACAGCTTGAACATTCTTTCCTTCTGTTATCTCTCACAAAATTACTTCTTGTCAATGTGCTCCATACGAAAGTGTCGTCCATGCGTCCACAATGCATTGTATTTTTTGTATTGAACGAGATAGAACCAAATGTTGTGGAGCCTCATGATCCCACATTATCCAAAATTATTGTTTTATATTGTAACAAATTTCAATTTTTATATATGTAAATATGCTATAGTGCCTAAATTCATGTAAAGGCCTATTTGCATCTTGTAAATTCACTTTTAAGCTAGAACTCGCGCGTTTTGTGCGACATTTTATAGAGACACATTACCAGATCCCAACCGACATCTTAATGGTTGGTAAACATCATTTAGGCCAGTGTTCGTTCCTATAAGGTCGACATTTTGTGCCATTGTACATACGCATAGATTTGAGTATCAATAGGGAGAAGAGAGCCAGTTTCTATAAGATTGAGCATTCTTTCCTTTGCCATCTCTTACAACATTACTTCTTATCAATTGAGCGAATACACTCTGAACGATCTGTAACTATTTGTGATACTTGTCTGTCTGCATCACACATACTTTTCATTTCTTACTGAATTTCAGTTACTCTAACTTGATTTTTCAGACATCACCAAAAATTGACAATTCTAACTAGTGTGTGAGGGAATTAGCCGAAGCTGTTAAGCATAACCGTAAGCATAACTTCTTTCAATTATATATGAGCTATGTGTTCAAATAACGAACTTAACTGATGCTCTATTCTGTTTGCTTCATGTGATAAGAACTAATTCTCTGTGTTCGATTAAGAGGAATCATTAGCCAATTTGATTCTGTTTGATGAATCTATTTGCTAGTTGCAGTTTGGTCTGATTGCTTATTGTTATCCTAAGAGTCTAGAAGATAAAGTAACCTTTATAATCATAGATCTTGACCAAATCGTTTCACCATTGATGTTTCTGGATGCCAATTTACCCAAATATCTTTGGATAACCAGATATGTCTTTGTAGTATTCATTGTGAATATTACACCTCACATTTCATTTACCTTCTCACATACACTTATCATACATGAAAAGAAGAGATTATTCTCTCTTGGGGAATGATCAAACCTTTTATGCTACTTAATTCATTGATTTTGTGAAAATCTATAACGACTAGGTCACCACAAATGTATTAGGGATAGAATAAACATGTACAAAATTGCATTTACAAATGTTTTAATTAACATGTGAATGGTGATCATCATAGCTTACATGTAAATCGCACCCCCTTGCATATTCTCGCTCTCTCTCTGTTACTTCCTGGTTGTTTGCCGAGGCTTCTCTAAGGGCATCACGCAGCCAATCAAGCGTCATGTCCTTGGGTAAAAGGACGAGGTCAAGTGGATATGGTTGTCTTCTATGCCCTCTCTTGAAAGTGGCTCGAGCGGTTTGTCTACGAGCCTTGGCCTTTTTGTATATCGAAATCCACTTTTGCATTTCCTCGCTATTAAAAATGCAAAACTTATTTACCTTCTCCCTGAAGGACTCACTCATTCTCATGATCGATCCTTTTCCTTGAGGAACCTCCCCAACAACACGCTCATCATCCTTCTTATCCCAAAGATGAGGAATAGAAGGATCGCTATGAGCAAGGAACTTTGTGATGTAAAACATGGACTCTTGCACTAGCCATCCTTCTGCCATGCTACCCTCAGGCCTTGTTCTTTGTCTTACAAAGCCTTTCAATGTTTTCATGAATCGTTCCAAGAAAAACATCCAACGGTTATGGACAATGCCTGAATTAAAAAAAATGGATCAATATTACTTAGAGAACATGGAAATTACCACAATAACAATAGTCTAAGATGGACTAAGAATAGACAATTGATGCAAGTAAATGATGTACCTGCAATGGCCACCTCATCTACCAAATTCACAATGAGAGAGACTTGGTGAGGGAGATAGTCACAAGCCAGGCGGAAGAGAAGTATATGAAGTGCTCAAAGTAGTACTTTGAATGATGCTATTGTGAATGATAGTGAGGGAGAATCATTATTAAATTAGTTATTACCTAAATTACTTTTGGAAAAAAAGAGTACGCCAATCATCCTTATATTGAAGGTAACGATTTTTCCATGGCTTCTAATGTTCAAGAGGCTTCTACTTCTTATGATGCAATCATGAAGAGGGAGTATTGTGGCAGAAAGGGCCATGGAAGAGTAGTTCTTGGGAAGATCCAAGTTATGGATCTCACATCTCTTCATCAACTCAAAGCATTTTATGATTGTGGCGAATTGTTCACTCATGGTCGAGATTGCAAAAGGTTGGTTGGAGAAGACTGCATGGGGCAACTTGAGAGGCAATTTTTCCAAGGCAAGGGAAATTTCATTGGTGAGCTTTTTGAGATTTCTTATGGACTTAAGAGGGTTATTAGGCTTGATACCCATCTTCACCTACTCTACTTCATGTTGGATGGAATTTTTGGAATCTATCTTTTACGTTATGATGGTGGCATTGTTTTCACTAACTTTAGCTGTAGGTCGAGACCAAGCATTGATGAGATCTTATGGGATCTAGGTCATATGTTTAAGAGAGAGTATTTTCAAAGGTTCAGGTATGAAGATATTCACATTTGCAAAATCTTTGATGTTCAAGTGGAAGATCAAGAGGTTGATCTTGAAGGGATAAATAAACAACACAAAAGGAAATCTGATAATTTGGAGCTAGTCAAGAGCATCAAAGAGACATAAAATGGACATGGAACTTTGGATCTATTTTTGCAGGTTATTGAAGACTCAAGTAAGGTCAAAGGAGAAGCAAGAAAATTTTGTTCAAGTTACTTTACTTGTTCTATCTCATGTTTGAGCAATTTCATGTGAATGTGTGCAAATTGTCAAGATATGGTGAAATTAGTTACATTCTTTTGCATCATTTTGATGTTGGAGTTGTACTAGCGTTCTTGGACGGTTTTGTTGATGGAAATGAAGCTAAGGGAGACTCATTATATCACTCATTCATGGTCAACTCATCAAGTGATGATCATATCTTGTGTCAAGATGGCAATGGATGCTCATTCATGGATTTTCATGGTGGAGACATATCAAGAAAGGACAAAGATGGAGGAGACATGCAAGCATTGGTTGATTACTCAAATTTACTATTTGTTTGCTGTTATTTTCTAGATAATTCAAAGTTGAAGTCATGGAGGAATAATTGCACTTACATTATATTTGTTTCTTCCTATTCTAGTTACATCTTGATATGTAAAATTGATGTAAGAAATAGTGAAGCATCCAATATGGACACTATTATCTGTATCAATTATGAAAGTTATTATAAAACCATATAAAGGAGGTCTATACTTAGGATGGAGATCATTATAAATTTGGATCAGAGTTGTGTTAAAACTAGTTGAAGAGGGAGTGTGAAAATTTCTCAGCTAATTAAGTTATCTAATATGGCAATTTGGAAGCAAAAGTGAATTTTCAACTTAGAGATAATTTCTTTATGTCAATAAGCAAGTCAAGTATAATCAAGATGGCACAATCAAAAAGTACAAGGCTAGGCTTTGTGCAAAGGATTTTTGCTCCAATTGCAAAGATGGTATCAATTAGAATCATAATTTCTATTGCTTGTTTTTTGAATTGGCAAGTTCTTCAACTAGATGTCTCTAATGCATTTTTAAATGGATATCTAGAAGAAGAGATTTATATGGATCAGCCTATTGGGCTCATCCATGACAAAGACAAAGTTTGCTTGCTCTTCAAAAGTCTATATGGACTAAAGCAGGCTCCAAGGTCATGGTATTCTCGACTTAACACCTTTCTCGAGTAACTAGGATTTGATCTTAGTAGCTATGATCCTTCCTTGTATGTCAAGTTTTTTGATAGAGATATTATCATCCTTCTTCTTTATGTTGATGATATCATTTTAACAGGAAGTTGTATCGAGTTAGTTGAGGAAACCAAGATTGCACTTGGAAAAGAGTTCAAGATGCAAGATCTTGTAGAAATTCACTACATGTTAGGATTAGAGATTGATTTCTTAAAGATAAAGCTTTTGTATGTCAATCCAAGTATGCTCTTTCAATGTTAAAAAAGTTCAGTTTGTTGTATTGTAAGAGCATAGAAACTCCTATGGAGCAAAACGTAAAAGACCCTAACAAAGGTGATGAAAGATCCTTCATGGACATCACACTTTCTTAATTTGGCTCACGATAACTAGACCTGACATAAGCTTTAGTGTTCATAAATTGAGCTAGGCTATGCAAAATCCTACTATCTATCATTGGAAAATGGCCAAGAGAATGCTTAGATATATATCTTCAACTTTTGATTATGGTTTATTGTATAAAAGTGAAGATCTTTCTACTGTTGGTTATTCTGACTCGGATTTTGCAAGTGATAGAGCAGATAAAAAATCTACAAGTGCTTATGTCATATATCTTGGAGGAAACTTGACATCTTGGCCAAAAAACAAGATACTGTATCACTCTCATCTTGTGAAGCTGAGTATAAGGCACTCACTACAACAACAAAGTAAGTGCTTCGGATCAAAAGGTTTCTAGTGGAGCTAAAGATAATCATGGAAGAAGATCTACATATGATCATGTGTGACAACATTTCAGCCCAAGCCCTTGCCAACAACCCAATATTTCATGCAAGGAGCAAACATATTGAAGTTGCACATCACTTCGTAAGAGAGAAGCTCATTGGAGGGGAAATCTACTTGGAGAACATCAACACATCATCTTGTATTGCTGATATGCTCACCAAACCTTTGAGGAAGAGTTCCTTCATCAAGCATAGAGCCAATCTTGGAGTGATACCAAGATCAATGTTCAAGTCCATATAAATTGTTTTTAGGAGGAGTGTTGAAATGGAAAAATTATCCATCTTGACTTTAGACTTGCTACAAACATTGTACCATGCAAGTATGTTGCTCCATAAATGCAAATGCCAAGTTTGGCCTAGATAGAACTTGAGCTATATGGATATGTCATATCTAGTTTGATGATTACAACTTGCATATAGATTGTAGACAAGAGCTTTGCTATCTCTTGCCATTTTGGATCCACACAATTTTTGCTTGATATCTTTCTATCTTTCTCTCTCTAACTCGTGTTGAGACTAATGGTAATACACTAATTTCTTGTACTTTTGCTCATTTATGATTCATTACTATCATTCTGTGAAGCTTAGCATGCTAGATTGTGGTTAAGCCATAACTTTTGTACTAGATCTTGCTATTCAATCTAGAATCAGGTTATTGTGCTAATCATAAAGCTTAATTAGATCTATCATACTTGTGGATCTTCCCCACACGTGTGAATTTTGAAAATTTTGTCACATCCCGATCCAACAAACTTGATGGCCCTGTCTGTTCAGTGCAAGTAGAAACTTTTCCAGTTGAAACTCATCCTGCATGGGTCTTGACTCGATCTCAAACCCAACGCCAAGCCCCTATACTTGCACCCAACAAAACTCAGCAGCATTTTATCCCTCCAAGTGAAAATTCGACCCTAATAGGTTATCCTCACCCATCTAAAAACATTTGGCTGCATCATCAGTATTGCCAGCAAATCCGCAATGACGACCAACAATCTACCACCTCCCATCAAGTCCCTCACAAGCCTTTTGAATGCAAAACCCTTGAAGGTATTGAAGTCTGGGGGGATTTATTGCAAGCCAATGTCCCTCTCCCTTTCCATATTCTATGGAAGCATGCTGGCAAATGGAGCACCAAATCCAATCCACTGACACCACCACCCCTGATGAGTTGTCTGAAATGCCATTACACTTCACCAATCCATTTCAACTCTCAAAAGAAATAGTCATTGGTATTTGTTGAATCCAATAGGAGTGTTTGGATCTGATTTCTTTTGTGATTTGATTCAAACATTGTGTGCTCATCTTAGTGATCAAAGCAAGGTTTCCAAGTGACTATTCATTAATGTGAAGATTGATTCTTAGGTTTGTGAACTAGATCTTTTGTAGATCCTTCTAGATTATTGAATATGTTCAAATATAGTCTCTTGAGAGTCACAAATTACATTCTTTAGAATCATATCACAAGTTTTTATTTACATGGCATCAATAGCTGGCATCCTATTAAAGGCATCCAAGGAGAACCAAAGCAAGGGGGCCGAGGTGAAAGATGGAGCTTCAAGTTTGAAATGCAAATACAAAATGGACAAATCCAAGGAAAGGTGTTTCTTTTGTGGAAAGGTGAATGCGGCTTGGAGTCTCACAAGGACTTGCAAGAATTGTCTTCAAGAGTCCATCACAACACAAGTCAAACCTTTTGAAATTTCTTATTTGGAAGTGCATTGTTTGGTTCAAGATGCAAAGATAGATGTCACTTTCAAGTAACTTGGATTTATTTTATGTCCTTGGAAAGTATTTTGCTTGGAACTTTAGATAAGTTCAAACTTATTGTTATGATCCTAGAGAAATCAATCAAGAATAAGGAGCAACAATCACAAAATGAAAATAGTTTCATTTATGCTCTCAGGTCGACTTATGAAGAACTATTTTGCTTTGTAATTATTTTTGTATCTCAAAGGTGGATTAAGGAAATACTACTTGAGTGTGATGCCTTAAAAGATAGCAAAGCATGTTTTCCTTGTAAGCTTACATTAGTTATGAAGTCAAGGAAATGGAAATGTCTTCATATTTTGGTTTCAATAAGATCATGAATGATGTGTTCATTCATAAAGATGAAAATTGTAAGTTTTCAATCTTAAAGGCAAGCTGTAAACTTCTTATGAGAATAATTGAAGCATCCAAAGTGGACACTTATATCCATAAACAAGTAGTTAGCCTTATTGAGATGGAAATACCTTTTGATCTCAATATTAGAAAAATCATGCCAAGTTGTGGTGATTTTTGGACTTATGTTTCTAGCATAAATAATCTTGATAATCATAGGAAGTGCATATTGTATGGTCGTAGTTGTTGTGATCATTATGAGACATGGAGGTCTTGGATTTCCATCAAGAAGGAGCGTCATGAAGAGGATCTTAAGGAGTCATCTCAAGGTTCAAGTGTGCCAATAATTGAGGAGAGTCCTTCTCAAGATTCAAGTGTGCCAAGGATTGAGGAGGAGAGACCTTCTGAAGTTGTGATTCCAAGAAGGATTTTAAGAAACATGGTTGAGCCCATGTGGCTCACATTTCAAGGGAAAGAGGGGCGTATTTCATGTGGTATACATCTCATACTTACTTCTCTTATGTCATTTGATGAATCAATTTGCTTTAGTGAAATCATTGCATCTCAAAATTGGAGTAAAGCCATACTAGTTGAGTATGAAGTCTCTCTTGAGAATAGATATGATGTTCTTAAAAGTTTGAAATTGATTTTAAATCAATTAGAAAGCAATGGGTTATTTCATCAAAAGTGATTTGTTTACTCATAGTTTAAAAAACAAGAGCAAAAGCGATTTGTTTACTCATAGTTTAAAAATTTGTCTTTTTTCAAGTATTGAGGCAAATTGTAACTCTTTATGAGAGGAAGTGGATCATCTTCTAAAGACACTTATCTCCATAATGAAGTATTTAGTCTCATTGGATCTGAGATTAGCATGGTAAACAAGCACAAAGATATGATGCAAACACTTTGTTATTATAGCATGCATAGCCTTGCCAATTTGGATGAGTCTAATTCTCTAGATCGTGGTAACATGATGTTGGATCTTTGTGATCCAAATAAGTCAAGAAGAAATCTTTATTTCCTCATGGAGGAGCATGCACATGTCAAAGGAACAAGCCTCAAGGTCAAGCATCTACATGAAATTTGGAAGGAATCAACTTTAAAGGTGCTAGGATGGTGCAAAGCTCTCAAGTTCATCAAAGATGTCAACATCAAAAAAGCACTATCATGGATATGGTGATCTCGGATCAACATCAAGCTCATTGGCTGATCTTCACACCTTTTGAACTAGCAAAGACCAATTCAGCCCATGGAGTCAAGTTCAAGATCATCATGTTATCAAGCTAGATTTTTGAGGAGTGTGAAAAATGCAAAAATTATGCTTGTTCAAGGCCAAATCTATGTCTATAGGATGATTACACATGTGTGGATCATGTTCTCACGTGTGAAATAAATGTACTTTTCATGTAGTACAATCATATACCTTGTACATATAGTTTAAATCAAGCTCTATTGGCTAAAAAGATTTATGCATTCTTGGTCCAATTTTGCAGATTTTCCACATGGTATCAGAGCCAAGTACAAGAGGATTTATGAAGATTTGATGGGGTTGATCCAAAACTAAGCCCAAATTAGCAAGTTTTTGGAAAGTAGCTAATTTTGATGTGGCAAGTTGGATTGGATAGGTATACTCAAAATTTTTGCATCAAACTTGGTTGTGGGCTGCAGGGGTACTCTTCACATGTGTTAGGACGTACAGTACTAGTTTTTGAGCCTTATGTTACAATTTGATGAACATACACCCAAATTAGCAAGTTTGTGGAAACTAGCTAATCTTGAGGTAAAGAGTTTGATAGATTCAATATTTTTGTACCAAAACTTGTTGTAGGCACGTTTGGGGCCGTACAGATCCAGTTTTGGTTGATAAAATTCAAATTGATGCATAATTTGACTCATACACCCAAATTTAGTGATTTTTAGTGCAAATTCAAGCATATTCTATAGAGATTTTATTCCTATGATTTGTTCTTGGATTAGATAATCCAAATAATCAATTTGAGGCTTGATTCAGGTGCATTAAATGTGACTCTGATTTTTTGAGTATATGTTGAAGTTGAGAGAGAAATTGCCAAAAATCATAGATTAAGGAAGTGATATGCAAGGTGAGAGGGTGAAATACCATCACTCTAGATTGTTCAAGAGTGATAGGGTCAAGTTTAGAAGCATCAATTTGATAGAAAACATCCTTGGATCTATCCCCCAAGTGAAACCTTTGAGAGTTTTTAGTCCATATATAGCATCTATACAAATCTTTTGTAGAATTTGACATAGATTGGCTTCAATTGAGAGTTCTAGAAAAGAGATTGAGATCCAAGTCACATTGTTCAACCTACTCAATATGTTTGAGTGTTTTTGAGGCTTGAAAAGAGTCATTGAGGTGTGTATGGCAAATGTGGAGAGAGAGAGAGAGAGAGAGAGAGAGAGAGAGAGAGAGAGAGAGAGAGAGAGAGAGAGAGAGAGAGAGAGAGAGAGAGAGAGAGAGAGAGAGAGAGAGAGAGAGAGAGAGAGAGAGAGAGAGAGAGAGAGAGAGAGAGAGAGAGAGAGAGAGAGCCAATTTTCTAAGAGTTCCTTCCTTTGTAGAGGGCAAGATCTAGAAGCTCATTTTGTGTTGGTATTGGTGGAGAGTTTGTCTTCTCCTATGAGCTCTCACTTCTATTTGGCCATAATCATTAAAGAACAATCTTGATTTTGGAGGCAATTTCTTGTCAATCTCTCGATTTGTCTTCATTTATTTTGGATGTTTTGAGTTTCTATCATATTGTACGTTGATTTCAGGCTGGAGTCCGTACTCTGACAGGTTTTCACACGTATGAAACTAGCAAGTACAATTCCCTTTTCATTTATGACTGTTCTTGTTAGATTTTCTCATCTAAATTTGATCTAGATTGATCTAAATTCATTTGTATCTAACATCCAATCACTCTTGTGAATCATTTTAGGATCCATTCTTGGTCCAATTTTGCAGATTTTCCACATTATTCAGTATCGAGGCGAGAACCATTTCCTGCCACCAAGGTCAAGAATCGGATATTTTGGCCCAAGCTCACAAGCGTCGATACCGGCAACTTAGCCAAAGACATGGTCACCAACTGCCATGTATTCTACCAGAAGCACCATGGCAACCCGGATCGCGACGTCAGATAATTTGCGGACAATTGCGGCCTAGTAACATTTGTGGCAGAATTGAAGGGTTTTTGGAATCGAGGGCTTTCCCCACATTAGAGGAGTTTTGAGCTCCAAAAAGACCCTTTAAGAATTCGTGCAAGATGTAGTTTATATTATTAAAATATTATAACACTAATACATTTGACTTGCCATAACTTCTTAATTGCAGCTCAAAAGTATGTCATCTAACATATCATTAGAAAGCCCTTGGCAAGCGCTTTCCAATGCACCAAACTCCGCTAAATTTGGACTTACCACTAAAAAGTTATGCCATTTTTAGTGTGGAATCAAAATGTGGACTCAAAAAGTTACGTTACGTAGATTTCAAATTTGAGCTTTTTGATTGGTCCATGTGTAAGAAAAAATTGAGAAAAAATATAAAAAGAATCTTTACAAAGGGTCTTTTTTGGATTTAGAACTCCTCTAATGATAGCCATTGATATCAACAAACCACTGCGCACGCAAGAAGACCACATCAACGTAGCAAGGCTTTATTATCGCGTCGCCCTTACTTCGGCCCTACACGTTGATATGGTGGAGCTATAAAAAACCCACAATTTTCTACAGGGTATGTTCCATTACTACAAACCCATGCCCTACCTGAACAAATTACTGTGGCAAATGATGGAGGGCATCAACAACAAAATTTACCAATCCCAACAACAACAATCTCGCCTCCAAGAAGCTCAAAAAATCCAGGACGAAAAAGCTTTGATTGGTGTGGGACCACCAATCCAATAAGGAGGGGAATAATGTTAGCAACTGTGCTAACACAAAGAAAAATAAAAAGAAATAAATAAAAGTCCATGGCATGTGTTTTATAAGCCCACGTATCTGTCAATAAACTTCCACCATGGCATATGTTTTGTAAGTCCATGAGTAGAAGCTTAAAATAATAATAAAATAGCTTAAACTTAGATTTAGAACTTAGACTTAGGAAACTTAAGCTTAGAAATATTTGTCTTAAGTTTTCCTAAGTTAGAAAATTTGAAGTTCTAAATCCTAAGTTAGAAGTTCTAGAATGGCTAGAAATAAGTTAGTCCCATAAGTTAGTGGATACTTTTGGAAGACCCTCCTTGCCATAAAAGGAGAGGTAAATAACACTTTTGAGATTATGCTAATTGCTCTCTCTTGAGATTATCTTGCTATTTCACTTGTGTTCCCTTTGGAAAGGTGCATAGCTTGAGGGAAGGTGCTTGGGCCTCCTCTTGCCTCCTTTTCATCGGTTTCTATATTGTGGCATCTTCTTATTTGCTATTTGCTTAGTTAGCCACAATCTATTATTTATATCTCCCTTTTGGGTGCTAAATAAGTAGTAGTTTAATCTTCTTGCTAGTTGGGTATTGCCTTAGCAAGGTCTTAATATTTTGTTAATCTTGGTTAGTTGGGAAGCCTTAGCCAAGCTAGTTCTATTTCTGTATTGAGCACCAGTTGGGAAAGCCTTGGTGCTCCCATTCTTGTTTGTTTATTTCCATTTGAAAGTTTTTTGGTAGGTTCTTAAAAGGTGGACGATCCTCTTTACACTATACTACACCCGTGAGTATCTAGCCATCGCGTAAACTAGAAATACTTCCAACAACAATAGTTAGTGAACTGTCATAAAGTCTTCTGACAGTTTATTTGGATCAATTTTTTCCTGATGAGAAAAAGTCGATTAGTTGATGGTTGGTGAAAAGTCGACAAAGTTAGATTTGATGGAGGTAGTAAAAACGTCGATGTCAAGTTTGAACATATGTATATCTATACATGAGAGAAGTCGAAGTCGATGACTTCAAAGTCGAACTTCAACATATTTTTCAGGATGCTCATTATTGAATGGATTTGAGATTGAACATCGAAATCCGACACTCTCTCTTAATGTAGATCTTGAAATTTTTTTATCTTCAGATTTAACATGTCATTAAATCTGAGATGGTACTCTTTTGATAGAGCCTTTGTGAAGTAATTAGCTGCCATAAGATCTGTCCTACAGTAAACCAATGATACTTTCTTGCCTTGCACTTTTTCTGTAAGGTAGTGATACCTGATTTTGATATGTTTGCTTCGAGAATGAAATCTCAAATTTAGAGATTGTGCTATTGTGCTTTCATTGTCACAATAAATTGTCATTGGATTTAGCTGTGAGCAAGGTCGATACCTACAACTGGATTTCTTAGCCAAATTGCCTCCTTGGTAGCATTCGTGACAACTATGTATTCTGATTCGATCAATGATAATGCTACTGAAATCTGCTTTTGGCTGTCCCAAGAGATTGGACCTTGATTGTATAAATATACAAATCCAAAAGTTGATCTTCTGGTATCGATATCTCCAACCAATCTACATCTATGTATCCTTCGAGAATATTGACAGACTGGCTGTCTCCATAGTAGATGCTGAGGTTTTTAGTTGCTTGAACATATTTCATGACTTTCATGAGTGCTTTCCAATGAGTCAGTGACAATAGAAACTGGTTGAGTGACTGATCAAGTATGCAAGATCTAGTCGTGTGCAAAGCATTGCATACATCAATGAGTCGATGATGGAGTGAAAGGGATATTGCTTCATTTCCTCCTTTTTTGCCTCTATTTGAGGAGATTGTTCCTTTGATAGCTTTAGTCTAGGGTCGAGTTGAAAGTGAATCGATTTGTGGTTGGCCATTCCATACTTTTTTAGCACGTTGGTGGTCAACATCAGGTGTTGACATTGCCTCAGAACAGTTGTTGGTTCTTGCACAAAGTAGCAAGCTAAATCATCCATAAATCAGAATGGAGGCTCTCTGGATCTATTCGATCTTCTGAATTGAATTTCGATCCTTTGACGTGGTTCATGTTGTCGAGGTTTAGACTCATTGTCAGAGTCGATGTCGAGCTTGTGATCAGTTTCGAGTTTGAAGTTGTCGACTCTGGGATTAGAAGTTGATGGAGCTTTCCCTTTGTGGTTGATAAATTTGTCTTCCACAAAATATGACATCTCTGCTCATGAAAGTTTTTTGAGTGTCCAAATTGTAGAGCTTGTATGCCTTGTGGTCTGGGGAATAACTGATGAAGATCGACTTTCTGTTGGTGTCGTCCAACCTCTTTCTTAGATCTTCAAAGATCTGAGATTAAGCAATGCATCCAAAAACTCGAATATGCTTGAGTGATGGCTTCAATCCTATCCACACATCATAAGGTGTTTTTCCATTCAGAGCCTTAGTGATGGATTGATTTTGTAGATGGGCAGCTGTAGTAATAGCTTTTGCCCAAAAATTCTTTGGAAGAGAGACATGGGCCAACATGCTCTTGGCACTTTCGATGAGTGTCCAATTCTTTCTCTCTGTAGAACACCTGATCAAACAGATCTCGATTTTACTAACAAAGTGTGCA
Source organism: Diphasiastrum complanatum (assembly GCA_029204225.1). Taxonomy (NCBI): domain Eukaryota; kingdom Viridiplantae; phylum Streptophyta; class Lycopodiopsida; order Lycopodiales; family Lycopodiaceae; genus Diphasiastrum; species Diphasiastrum complanatum. The sequence goes on from CM055103.1 coordinate 3,152,574, forward strand.
GTTTACTTGACAAAGAATGAGAAAGAAATGAATACGAACTCGAAACATTTCTATTCGTGATCAACCTCGAAGGATTTGCGAAATTTATCATGCAGTCAACTCAAAAGATTCGCGAAATAGTTTCTTGTAGAAGATCGTGGTTTTTCTTGTTGAGTCTCAAACACTCAAACTGAAGAGATTCTCAGACTCATTAAATCAGAGACACAATAGCGAAAAAAGACTATACTGATTTAGATTCAGAATTATAAATTTATTTTTGATCAATAGTTTCTGTTTGTCTAAAATTGTCTTAAGTTATCTCTTAATTCTGCATATTATTTTCGCACGCATATTCAATCAGAGCAAATATTGTTCTATTAGTACATAGATCAGATACAGACCCGATTGAAGACACTGATATTAGTTTGATAAATTCAAACTTTCATTGTGTTCTCTGTGGAAGAATAATTACTATTTTTTCTACATTGGTATCAGAGCTTACGGAATTAAAGCTAATATAGTGGTATCAGAGCATACAGGTTCAAAGCTGATACAGTGGTATCAGAGCGTACAAGATCAAATTTGATATAGTAATATCAGAACGAATCAGAGTCGATATAGTAGTATCTTCGCATCCTTCTCAACAAGCCGCTATCTGGAGTGATTCAAAAAATAGAAGATGTCGTCGATCAGCAATATTCAGGCTAATATCACTACGATCTTGGATCCAGAAGGTTCAACTACTTGATTTGGAAATTAAAGACTTCACTCATATTGAAGGGCGAAGGTCTTTGGCAATGGGTAGAACCAATTGAGGATAAGCCAGTAGCTACTCCTGGCAAAGAATTTCGAAAATGGAGTTTAAGAAATGACAAAGCTATAGCAATTATTGCGTGTTCAGTGCATGACAATATAATGCTAGATCTTACATCAATTTCAAACACACAAGATTTATGGAAAGAATTGCAAACCAAGAATGAGATCTCGTAATCAGATCATGTTTTTGGAAGACCAATTAACTTACCTACAGTGGGACGACAAAGACCTGAACGCATTCGTACGAAAGATAAAAGACTTATTTATTTCCTTGCAGAATTCTGGCGCAGAAAATACAATTTCGAAGGAAAAAAAGCTTAGTTATTTTCTTTGAGTCCTACCCAGGTCATTCCACACAACTCGAACCTTATTGGCGAAAGATGCGACAATGACACTTCAAAAGGCAATAGACGAAGTTAAAGAGGAGGAAGAAGCTCGTGAACACTATGATGACAATGGTGATTCCAAAAATGCTCTATTTACTCAAAAGAATAAATCTTCTAAGAAGTCTATGTTTAAGAGGGAGTCGTCTAAAAAGAACGAGTCTAAGACAAATGATCAACAATCTAAAAAACAACAGAAAAATTCTGGTGATAAGAGGATCTGCAACAAATGTAGAAGATCAGGTCACATAGAAGATAAGTGTTGGTTAAACCCAAAGATTGAATGCATTCATTGTCATAAACGGGGTCATGCAGTAGTAGACTGTTATTAGAATTCCAGAAACAAAAAGGAGCAGAATGGAAGTGAACCTTCAAATTCAGACTATGTCGAAGACAAAGCAGAATGCGCCAGAGCAGTAGAAGATAGGGCAACAAGGAACTCAGCAACTTATGTTAGTGTTGATCTACGACTATTCATCTAATTCAATTCGAGAGGTAGTACTTGATTCGGGAACCACCTCACATTTTGTTTCCTCAAAACAAATATTGTCTGAGTACAAGAAGACAAATTATTCGAGATTCATTATACTTGGAGATGGTTCTAATCACGTGGTTGATAGAACTGGTGTACTATGGCTAGACACGAATCAGGGTGACAAGAAACTGGAGGAAGTTCTCTATGTCCCTACTCTTGACAAAGATCTTCTATCTATAGCAAAGATAGTCGATACATGCATGTCAATAACCTTCACAAAGAACTCTTGTAAACTGTTCGAGGAAGATTCTGATAACCTGGTTGCTAAAGGCAACAAAGAAGGAAATTTGTATCACTTCAACATTCGAACTAGAATCGAACAAGCCAATCAAACTCAAGAATCGACAGATATTCTGTAGTACAAGAGGCTATGTCACATGAACATGGAAGCCTTGTACCAAGCCAGCAATTGTGTACACACATACCTTATTTACCCTCTCTCTCTCTCTCTCTCTCTCTCTCTCTCTCTCTCTCTCTCTCTCTCTCTCTCTCTCTCTCTCTCTCTCTCTCTCTCTCTCTACTAACAAATAAAATTACGCCAAATCACAAACGATGCATTGAGCAACCCAAAACTTTCTTTGTTGCCCAAAACTTTTGCGTGGTACACTCACGCAAGTAAATACCTATAACCAGATCCTAGAAATTTGTGTGGTAGACCCATGCGTGGTACAACCACGCAAATGATAATTACCTAAAACCAAATAAAAAAGTTTGCTCTTTGCCACGAAATTCAAAAATTGAAAAAATTCGCCTTTTCTTGGCCGGACGAGGGTGTACCTGCCGAAAAATGTATCGGCATGGCTCTATTACGCGTCAATTGCCATGTGCATTGCCACATGAATTGCCACGCGAACATGACGAGCTTCAAATTAATCCCGTGTTATGTGCATGCAAAGTGCCAAAGCATGTAGTTGTGGTACTGCTGTACTGAAAATGATAAATATAGAGAAGCATATAATTGTTTGAGTGTGGAGTTACTTGATGGAGATATATATACACAGAAATAAGAAAGTCTCAAACTAGTATTTAACCACAAAATGGAGAGAGAGGAAGAAACAAAATGAAAACAATGTGAACATTTGTGAGAATGAGTCCATAAGGGTCTTAAAACAAAAACCTAAATAAGTTACATTAAGTGGGGGATTGAATAAAAGAGACTTCTTTTTTATGTGAAACATAGGGTTAAAGTATGGTTAATGGCTGCAACATGTTTTTGGGTCAAAGTTAAATGTGTCATGTCATAGGAACTAAATATCTAAGAGAAATTATGGTCTAACATCTGGTGATTGGTGATAAGTGTGAGTTTCATGCTGCAGGAGCATCCAAAACTAATTGCAATTTACACCTTCAAGGTTGAAAAGTTGGAAACAGTAGGGAATAGTTCAGGTTTCATGTTTATGTCACAGAAACAATGATTGGATTGGAGGAGATATAGCGTACGCTTAGATAAAGAGAGCATAAGTCTAGAGGAGACAAGTTTAAGAGAAAAAAATTTGCAATCAAGGCCTGATGATTACGTCTACCAAAGTCATATATATACTGAACTCTTTCAACCATCAATGCAATATGAACGATTTTGTCAAAAGATTAATCCTTCATGTTGGAATTTGAATGATTCCAGACCTAAATGTAATGAATAACGAATAAATTGCTCTTCATTAGCAATAAAGAGCTCTCAGACTTGGTTCATAAAAAGAATTTTATAAGTGTCTTTACTAAGTGTTTCTTCTATCTAAATGACGATTTGTATATCTGAATTTTGTGCTGAAAATTGCAATGAGAAGATAATCTCTCCTAATTAGCTTCAAAATCATTGACTAAGGAGTCTACAGTTCCGTACAGATAGCATATTCTGCATCCCATTGCTATCCAATCAAGCGAGCTTTGTTTGAAGGTCTCATCTTCTCAGCATTCTCTCGATCCTGCTGGAAATACGCATCTCTAAACATGGAGATTGCAGCAAAAATAAAAAAGGCAGGCCTTTCTGAAATTGCAGAACTGACAGCTGCTCATCTGTTTTCTATGTCCTGTATGCCTCAAAACAGAAAGGACCTAGAAATCGATTGTTGGCCCCGATGTCAAAAGCAACTCACCGTCACCTAACAAAAAGGAATCTAAGGAACAATATTTATGTGCAATCAGACTATAAAAAAAAAAATTCCTGTTGAAATGACACCCAGAAATCAGTATCAAAAGAGCTGAAGTGGGGATAACTATCCTTCAATTGAGTACCAATCTTAGGAAAGTCCCAAGATTCTTCCAGAAAATGTACACAATCATGATGCCAGTGGCTGAGGGCCGATCTGTTGAAGCTCAAACTCCTTCACTGCTGCAGCAAGAGGCACCATACTTCCATCATATTTGTAAGGAATTTTTTCAAACCAAACAGTGCTAGCCTGGTTGTGGGGAGAAACAAACTCTCGGCAAACTTCGCCTTTGTATGAAATTGTATCGTGGTAGTGATAATACTTAATTTTTCTTCCCTTTGAGTGAGTGGTCTGACCTATAATATTCTCAGACATGTGTACCCCTGTTGCGAATGCATTTCTGGCTCTTATGGCATACTTGCGATCCAATCTTACACCTTTTTTCACATTGTGAAACACCAACTTCTCAAAACCCCAAGAGCTGCAAACCCAATTAAACATACATCAAAGCGAGACTTTAATGCATATCAATCATATCAAATCTGCTACAAATCCAAAATAATAATAAAAAATTTCGCGCCCTTGATAAATCAATTATTAGCAGAGACTATAAACATTCGAACGGACTGTGAAATCACTAAAGTGCACATGGGTCTTCACGCCAACAAACGTACTAGAGTTTTAGAGTTACATCATAAAATTCAAACCTGTAAACGTAAAGAAGTATTCTATCACAGATAGAAGAAAATCATCAAACGCTTCGTGTAAGGTCTATTTTTGGGTGATCTAAAGCTCAGAAGAAATCTGGATAAGCTAATCAAATAACAAGGCTCAGAAGCTGAAGCCTGATTTCACCAGCCAATTTTCTCTCAAAGAATAGTCGCTAAGAAGAGTCGACAAACTTGACCTGCGACCTGCATTTTCAGACCTAGAACGTTTATATCACAACAAATGATGACCTATCTGGTCCTCCATTAATAATGGCATTTGAGGCTTCCTTTCCTCTACTCAGTCAAAAATTCCACTTTAATCGGATGCAGAAATGAGGAGGTACAGAAAAAAATTCCAACAAAGTATGTATTTGAAGCTAATTATTAACAGACTACATTTAGTCAATCTCAAAAGGTATAGAAATGACGACTCGGTCTCCAATAAGTGGCATATTGGTCACTACTTGATCTCAGGTCCTTGATGTCAGGAGTTGAATACAAAGAAAAAAAAGATGAACTGCACAAGAATTAAAACCTTGTTGTTACTGATACATCAAAACTGAAAGTTAGTGGTAAAAAAATCGATGAGCTAAAAAAGATGAACTTGTAAAGACCTAAATATTGAGTATCCAATCTACTGATTGGTTTGGTCTGATTACAAGGTAATAGCAAAGAAATAGACAAATCACCTTGAAAAATCCGAAACTGTCGTGTTGTCTGTGGCCAAGCAATGCTTATTGGACATCGGCATCTGCTCAAAAGTGAACTGAGTGTAGCTGGCGACACTCTTGAGTGCTTCAGCCAAGCTTGTGCCGGGAGGAGTATAGATATATTCATCCACATCAAAGAAGAAAGTCCAATCCGCCTTGAACCTGTATCGATGAAGGCAATCGTTCACGATCAAAAACTGGTTGTAGTAGTATCCGTCGTACTTCTCCTGCTCCCTAATATTTTGGATCGTCACCCTGCCAATCTTAACCCATGGCTCCAGCACCTTCTGCACATCCCGATGAATGCCACCCGCATCATGAAAAACAAAATGTGATCTGGGTCCAAAGATTTTGGCATGATAGGCCATCCATTCCCGAATTCTTTGGGAATTGATCTCTCCGAAGAGAGACGATCCGCAATAAAGATAGTCATAGGGATAAGGCGGATTGAACACACTGGCATTGTATTGCTCTGGAGCTTCCTTTAGAACAGGTATGCGAGCTGATTTGCCGAAACTATCTCCGTGGTGAGCATGAACGATCAGTTCACCCCCGCCAGCATCTGTGCCCACATCATTATCAAATGTGCAATTCACCACCACCACCGTGTACACTCTACCATATCCCCAGTCTGGAAGGATCCTCCATCCCTTGGCAGTAACGGTGCCGTTAAAATTTACGCTTGAAGCTGGTATCCATTCACATATGAAATATGGATTTCCGAATACATGGAGAGGCTTTGAGGCCAATCCCACTGTTGCAAAAGTGTTGGGTCCTCCACGGTAGGTTCCCATGTGTACGAACAAATATGCGCCCAAGCCGTGAGGCACGAGATGTCGCTCATCTGCATAGATCGTCGATTCTCCTTGCGATTGAGGTTTGATCACCTTGTTATCTTTGGGCAAATCATATGCTTCTGTTCTTGTGGTATTGCTGTGTATTACCGTGGCTTTCAAATCTTGCAAAGGAGGGCTGATCGTGATGCTTTGTTGCAAAGGAATTCCGCACGGACAGCTTCTGCCTGAGTACAACGCCTGCAGAAGGACGATCAGGAAGCCCATGGCAGCCATGGTGGTCAGCAGAACTGTCATCTTTTTGTCCACGTAGCCAGAGAAATGCCATAGCCGCGATTGATCTTTCTCTTTACTCTTTGGAGAATCCGGGGTCATTTTTGTTTCGCAAGAGCGAGAGACACGCACACAGACAAATTATTGGAGTATAATCACCGCTTTCTCAGCTGCCCCTTCAGACACATACAACTGGAAGTGGAATGCTCCTCTTAACCGCTAACTTTTAAAATCGACGCACCCATACAAATTGAATTGGAATCAGTACGTCTTCAGCTGTTTCTTTGATTTGATGCAACCTCACAACCACTACAAAATCTAATTCTCTCCTTTGCCACGTCTATTCTTTCAAGTAAACTGCTTGAATTTCGATTCCTTTCTTAATACACTTGCTTCCGTTATGGTATAACTCCCGCGCCGTGCTCAGAATATATGTTAAGGGCCCGGCCTGGTAAAGAATCCTCAATCACGAAGCTTCCTAACGCCACACACAGTACAGCTACCACATTCCTTCCTTCTGCTGCTGCTGCTACTGCCGTTGCCGTTGTTTTGAGTTGTTGTTGATCATCCCGGCAGAGATACTCCTCCTGCTGCTGTTCCCGCTCTTACGCTTCCGCGATCTGCTCAAAACCTTCCAAATCTATCCACGCTCACCTCCCTCCACCTCAGTGCCATGCAGCCGTTGGCGTCACCACTCTTAGTAACCCACCTTCCCCCGTCTCTCTCTCTCTCTCTCTCTCTCTCTCTGTCTCAACATTTACCAACCCATCTCTTTGTTCTCCTCTCTCTCGCGAGCTACCAACCCATCGCTAGAGCGATCTCTCTCTCTCTCTCTCTCTCTCTCTCTCTCTCTCGTCTTTGTTTACGTATTCCCTTATTTATATATTAAAATACGTGGCCCTTAATTTCTTAAGGCGCACGGCCACTTGGCTTTACCTTAAAAGTAGTTGGGACTTGGGGAAATGCACCTTCTCCTGCTGCTGCCTCTGCTTCCTAACTTCTTTCATTTGGGTCACATCACATGGATCTTTCTTACTTTCTTTTCATTTCAATGTGGGCCTAGTGGTGTCACAAATTTGTCGGCCAATATATATTCTCTTCCAATGTATGTGTATCAATATAATAAGGTTTTGTGCATATTTTTTTAAGCTTTGATGTGAACTTTGTAGTGGTGCCTAGAGGGAAAGGCTTAAGACAGGTAGGCTCCCTACCTCCGGTCTCGGGTCATGTCCCTTTTGAGGTGCTTGAGGTTGTTAATTTGATTACTGGCTCATGTCACATGGATATGTCCTTTTGAATTTTTAATGTGGGCCTAGTGTGTCACACAATTTTGGGGCCAATTTTTTTCTTGAAATGTGTATCTCTATCACACAAGGTGTTTTGCATATTCCTTTAAGCTTTTATGTGAAGTGGTATATATAGGGGAAGGCCCTGAATGGGGGCCTTCGTCGCTTAATAATCATAAGCTTTTTTTTCATAACACTTTATATTTTAAAAAATTCGAAGGCCTTAGGCATCATACACAAGGTTTAGCTTGTTCACAATTTCAAAAATAGTAAGTTTGAGATCTAGGCTCCTATTTGTTTTTAAATTAGTGGTGCATACCTTTATGCGAATTTTTAAAAATAATAAGTTTGAGATTTATGCACCTATTGAATTTTCTAAAGATAGTGGTGAGTACCTTATGCAAAATTAAAAAATAGTAATTGTACCTTACAGATTGCAAATTATTTATTACTCCATGTATTTTTTAATAATATTTTCATGTGTACAATTTTCAGATGTAAGGTTTTCAATAAATACAAAGCCAAAAAAATTTGTAGGTCACTATGTATAGGAAAGGCCCCTAAGAGGGCCTTCCTTGTTTGACATGCCCTAGGGCAGTAGCCACCTCAAAAGGGGGAAAGGCCGGAGAGGACCAAGGTAGTGGGCCTTCGAACCCCTATGTAAAAAATTGTTGAAAATTTTGCTAAAATTAAAAAAACATATTATTTATCTTTAAATAAGTTTGAAAAACTATTTATAGTAAACATTTTTTTTTTGCGGTTATTAAATACAACATGGCCATCAACTTACGAAGTTGTGCTCCTTAGCTGTAACTACACAGTGGTTGGGATTCTAGCTACACCTTTCCGATGGCAATCAACAACTCTACCCATACACCCCCACTATAATGGACTAATAAACAAATCTACAAATTTATCATGTTTGTTTGCTCTGATCTATCTTTAAGAAGTGATTGTTATGCCATTTTAGGATCCTTCAATATACATTGAAATTTTTTCAACAATGTTTTATGCTGTCAATAGAGTGGCTCAAACAACCTCGCTATAATTGTGAATAGCAGACTTGTAATAATAGTTGTAAGGCCCAATTTAGCTAAATAAGGCCCCAAACTTATAGTAGAGGCACAAATGACCGGTATAAATTGTTGGATTTCTATCATCTCCATCCCTATCTCTCTGCTAATCTAGATCCATTCACTAGATGTTGTTAATACTTGTACAATCGCATACTCTGCATAAATACACTTGTTTTATGATAGTCTGCAGAAATACAAAAGAATCGATGATAGTCTTTCCCCGATTGTTCGAACATCTTCGACTATTCGGTCATCCGTGATTATTCGGCCATCCTTGATAGTTCAACCATCTCGGACCATCTGACTAGATTCAATTATTCGGCCATCCTTGAACATTCGGTCGCAATCGACTATCGACAGATCAACAAGTACATTGAATCACGACCAGACATAATCTCTAACAAAATCAGATATTGTCCAAAGGCGATTGCCAACAGCACGTAGTGCCTTAATCCTGATTGCAAAGTACAAATTAAGCATTCTAAAAAAGAGTCATAATCATGCTGCTGCCGGAGGAGACAAGAAGGAATGGAATATCGTCATCCTCCATCAATGACTCACAAGAATTATTCTCGAAGAAGAACACAAGAAAGAAACAGAAGAAGAAAGTTGTCAATCGACGACAATCATTAGGGGATATTAGAACTCAAAATGGGCCCTTTGTCAAGATGCTGTTTTTGACTTCGCACACTTTCAATGCTTATGTGTCCCAATGAATGGCGTCCATCTGTGACGAACTGTAACAGTGGTTAATGGACAAAAATTGACAGTTTATGACTATTGACAGTGATTGACGTCAATAGTCATAAACTGTGGTTAACTAATCCTTGTAGTTTAGGAACTTCTTGTCATTCATAGGTATACCTCTCATTCTCTTCATTCTATCTCTTATTTTGGATTGTCATTCTTAGGTTTACCTTGCAATCTCTACATTCTCTCCGTTCTCAACTTGCGTACTCGTATCTTCGGCTAATGGCTACATATGATCGGAGACCAAGAGGAACTATTGATGCAATCAATATTTGCAATGAAAAAAATGCAGAAGATCAATGGATACCAAGAATATATCAAAAATATCAATGGACCACTTTTGAAAATATATGAACCACTTTATCTATAAGGCTCTTTCATTTCTATGATATCCATTTCCATGGTGCAAAACACAATGTAATTGCACTGAATAATATGAGTTTTCGATAACAAGATTCATTGTCTCCTGCAGGAAATGCATTATTTCCAATGGGGAGATCTTCAGTCACTTGAACTCCAGTGACCACTACAATCAGTTATCGAATCAACGCTTGCCCTTGTTGAAGTCTCGTATATATCGGTTGTATTTTTGGTCTTCATTGCCTTGGTCTGTATTGTCCTTGTCTTGGCATATTTGAATATGTTCAGATGATGATCTGATCAAAGCTTTGCTGCAACAAATCTGAGTGAACTAATGTCGCATGGTTGTGGCAAAGGTTCGATCAGATCATCATTATGAACTTATCCAAAAAAAACCATGGTAAAGGCAAGGCAGACCAAGGCTATGAAAAACAAACATGTCGGAAAATTGTAGAGGATTGAAGATGAATTAACCATAACCTGAATTAATAAGAGAAAAAAAAAACAAGTAAGAACAACCATAGAAAAATTGTAAATATATTTCTATTAAAAAATTTCTATACATGTGTCTCATTTACATCAAGTGCGACGAATATTTAATTAGTAGCAACTATCTATGATCTCTAAATCCATTTCTCCAGTTGGAAGTAGCTTAGGTGGAGAACACTCGGCCACTACAACTGGATATGAATTTTCGATCACAAGATTTATGGTCTCTTGTCTAAAGTGCATTATCTCCATTGGGGAGACCTTCAGGCATTTAAACTGAAAAAAACATAAACACAGTTAAATTTAGTTAATCAAGGTCAGTTAATAGGAATTTGAATATGAAAAAAACACAGTTAAAAGTCATTAATCAAAGATTACCTCTTCCAGATCTGGAAGTCCATCTTGTAGTGCAAGCCAATTAAAAAAGTGTTTGGCATTGCATACGGTATACCAGCCACAGCTGACAGAATCAATTTGCTGGGAGAATTGCGGAATCCAAATTTTAACATTATGAGATATCGAATCAACGCACAGGATGTTATAATTAAATCTAAAACGGAACCAGCACGCATCGAACCGATATTGATAAATTTTTACCTCTGCATCAACAATTTTTAGTTTCATATATGCTTTTGCATTTGGTATTGGAAAGAGTTCTAGTATTTTCTGGATATGGCTCCTGGCAATTTTGTGTGTGTGTCTAATAGAGTTCATCTTTAAACACACTGGATTACACACACCCTCATCATTGACGTATAAGGACAACACATATAAGATCCAATAATCATTGCAATCAGAAAACAATAAATTTATGAGAATCAATGTGAAATCAAAATTCATATGAAAAATCCAACATAGTAAAATCTGAAAAAAAGACACTTACTTTGTTATGTATGGCAGCACAAGAATTGGAGTCCCCAGTCTGATGTATTGGAGCATATCATCGTGCAGACCTTTGAAACTAGGGAAATCAAATACAGCCATGAATTGAAGGGGAAGCAATGCTACATCTATAAACAATGGCCATCCAATACTGAATGGCCCCACCTCCTACATTGTCACCTAGCATTTTATCTCTACTTTCTAATTCACCTGTATCTAAACAAGAAAGGGGGAGACCAGCATTGGTCTTCGGCATCCTAAAACTATATCAAGGACCTAAATATTTAAGATACGTGCTTAACAATTGGTTATACTATACATATTGAGGATTATTTACAAAGGCAAGTGCAAGAGGTGATGGAAGTAATACAGAAAACCAAAAAAAGAATTGTCATTCAAAATTGATTCTACCTTTACATTAACAAAATCATCTAAATCATTTCCCAGAACAGGTGGAGGGGAACTAATATTTATGGGGGTAGGAGGAGGAGATTTAGGAGGAGGAGATTTATTAGGAGAGGAGGATTTAGGAGGAGAAGGTAAAGTTGGAGTTATGGGAGAAGGAGGAGACTTAGGAGGCTATAACTTCCGAATACCTTGAGTCAGGGTAGGTCTCTTCTTCTGCCCCTTGGCCTAGGAGGAGGTGGTGGTGGACGAGGTGGTGGTGATGGATTTTCCTGACTAGCTCATGAGATTGGTATTCCTAGGGTGGCCTCGTGTTGTTTGCTTGATCCGCGCCATTACTGTCCAATAGCGGATCAGCGCGCGAAGAAAAACCCTGGATCAGAAGTCAGGTCGAGTGCGTCGAACCGATACCTGAGCTCAACCAAACCGATAGCTGGTAGCGGATAAGCGTGCTTGAGTAATAGCAGATAGTAGAAAGTTTGTTTCGAGCGTGCTGAATTGCTGTCACATGGATGTAGAGAATTGTAAGAACTTTAAACAAAAAAATTTCAGCGTCGTCCATCGGTATATATAGAGAAAATCCGAAATGATTGCAAACGTGGTGGGTTGGATGTCCGAGGCTTGGATTACGATAATGATTCCTCTGAGGCTTGTCAATCTAATCAAACTAAATATCCTCTTATCATCAAAATGATTAGTCGATATCGAATAAACCAGAATTAATTTCAACTAAAGTATGGTCACATCTACAATTAAGACTACAAAAGTATGGTCACATCTACCATTTATTGCTGAAATTGACAAGATTAAGCTATAAATATTTGACCTTTTTTATATCCATTCATTATAATTTTGGAAAACTCCAATGACCATTATTTCACCCAATAGCATATCGACGCGCATATACTACATGTGAAAACCAGAGAGGCAATTCTCGCGCGCTGAACCGATATTGGAAAATAATGTGAATGATCAAAGCTTGACTTGATAGATTTTCCTTAGCTTTGGACAGTATGAAGAGTCTATCGAATCAAACTTTGATCATGCAAAATACCCTCCAATAATTTCGAAATTTTTCCAAAATCTTCTTTTTCTACAATAGCGATTCGACATGCACAGTGAAAAATCATTGTCTTCTCCAAAGGCGCGCTGATCCGATAGCCAGTATTTCTAATCGACGTGCATATATAGCATGTGAAAACTAGAGGTTCTATTCTCGTGCGATGAACCGATATTGGACGGAATATGAATGATCAAAACTTGACTCGATAGATTCTACGTAAATTTTGGACAATATGAAGAGTCTACCGAATCAAGCTTTGAGCATGCATAATGGGGTCCAATGGTTTCCAAAATTTCAAAAAAAATTATTCTTGCAATAGAGATTTGACGCACGCAGTCCAAATGGAGAATAACCATCTTCTGCCAGGCGCGCGGATCCGATATCTGATAGGCAGAAAAATTGAATTGGAGCGCCTTATGAATGACTAATGAAAAAGTTCTGAATGAACATTATATCAAAAGAAAAAATCTCGTCTTTACTCTGCTTAAATAGGGCGAGAGATTGTAATAATTCTTCTCGTACACGTTTTTCAATGATGTCCATTTATCAATTTTTTATTATTTGTTTAATGATTATTTGAGGAGGCTACTGATTAAATATTTAATGTATTTCGACGCAGGTACAGATTCTAGGGTCAGGGCTAATGATGATTAGTTGAATCTAGTGATAGACTAGTTAATGTATTCCAACGTAGGTACAAATTTGTCTCACTTTGATTGGTGGATAAATATAGGCTGTGTTTCTCAGTTCGTTATTTGATAAATGTATGGTTGTGATCAACACTAATTGGCTATAAATATGGGCACCACTTGTCATATTTCGATTATGTGATCTTTTATTCTGAACTCACTAGTCTTTTTGTTTTCTTTCTATCTCGCGATATCGAATCGACACGTGCCTTCCCAAACAGTGCATGGTTGGATTCATTCAGGCGCGCTGAATCGATATCAGCCACTTCTGACTTGTGCTCGCGACAAATTTCAATCTCGTCCTAACGATATTGCATCAACGCGTGCACTCTTGTTCTTTCCTGTACCGATATCATTTTGTCACGTTGAACCGATATCAGGTTCAATATGGCTAGTTTCTCCATGTCCTCAAATAACAAACTTCTGGATTTTTTAATGCCAATGACATTCCATATGAGAAATTAGAGTATTTTGCTAGTAATTTTGTTGCTCCCTTCGATGTCGATAAGCTAGTTATTATAATTTAATTCTTCTGGTGTCGATATCAGCTACCCAATTTGAATATGTATATCCATGAAGTGTGTGGATATCGGATGAACAAACACTATCCCAACATGAGAAGCTGAAGATCCAAATATGAAAAGTGTTCTGCCAATTCCATTAAAATATGCTCACATATGCACATTGCATGCTGAGGTTCGTATTATTGAAAAACCTATTACCTGCATATTCTACTAGCATGGAATCATAAACTGGAGTCTGTGGCTAAAGCATCAATTAGGAGGTTGAAAATAGTTCTGTCAAATACATGACTACATAAAGGGAATGTCACGATTGAAAACAGTGACAGACTCTTCGGGAAAAAAGGAAACGTTCCTAATAATCCACCAATTGGAGGTGCTAAAACAAGAAGATTCTTATCCAATCACACATGCAAAGAATCAAGTGTTAGATACGAAATTTGGAGAGAAATTGTTCAAGCCACACGAACACTGAAAGGAAGTAATTGAGTGGAAAAGGGACGTGGACCAACTTAGACAAACTCATAGGTGTTATCAGAAAAGAAAACCTATCATCAGAAGATATGAGGACTTTGCAAAATCATTGCACCACATTTGTAAAATCTGTACATGATTGTTGGGGAAAGACAACGTTACTCATTACATGGTGCTAATCTATATCATTATCTGATACTTTTCTCATTCAGGCTTATAGTTTTTTTACTGATATAACTAATCAAAACTATTGTTTGCAGCACATCCTTCTTCATCATACAACTTATTTTGCAAAGGAATATGAGAGCTTAAGTATCTGGTCATCACAAAGCATGGACAAATCTCTTTGGCAAGCAAGGAGAGCATTTCATAGAGCAACAAATCATGGAGGACACAATTCAAGAAATAAATATTTAGTTCAACTTTTTCAGTGGTTTTATAGAAGAGCACAATTTTGATATCAAGCTAAAACTTGCCAAGTATTACGATATTTCGAAAGGCATTCAAATTCATAACAAAAGAGAGATCCTTGTAATATATCAAAATCTACTACAGAAAATTATTTAATTATGATCATCATCCTCTTCAAGATTCAGACGGATGGTATTGTCAAGAAGGAATAATCTCCTTTCATATGGATCCAAAAATTCTAAAATTTTCCTCTTGTTCATATTAATGTAGTCTGAATAAAGGGCCATTGCAGATGATCTTTTTGTAGTCTCAGTGGGAGTATAATCCAATATGTTAATAGCCAAATCTCTTTTCACAAAAATTATTTTATATGTTCCTCTTGCATACTTATGGCGTCCTAAACAAACTGATAATGATTTGATGGCCATAATGACAGTGGTTGCATATGGATTAAAAGATGAATGATATACACAAATCTCATTATTTGAAAGAGTTTCAAATAATGAGATAGAGACACCACGAACTCCTCCATGTCTCATACCAAAGGCATCTATTTCTGCATCATCTACATCAATTGGAGCAGGTGCAGATGCTTCGATCAATGGAACAATTGAAGATTCAACAGATTCATCATCTGGAATTTCAACAGATATGTAAAAGACAAATGCCATTCCTTTGATAAGAAGGCGACATATTCTTTTGTGGATATCACAATATATATTTCTTTTGAAATGGTCATGCAGGTTAGAGTACTTTCTATTGTGTTTATGCTTAGAGGATGGTTGGGAATACACAAGGTCCTGAAAATGAACGAAACAAAAACTATCTATATCCAAAACAAGACTACTAATAATCTGAGAAAATTTATCCTACGAGAGCCTAATAAACCTTTCAACACTACTAGAGAACCCATTGTTGTCTTCTATTATAGTGTACAGCTCCCAATTCACCAACATTTCTAAAGAACACACTTGCGGACATTGAACTTGTTGCAATTGAGACTTCCTTATCCAAGAACTTAGCGAAT
Organism: Diphasiastrum complanatum; assembly: GCA_029204225.1. Classification (NCBI taxonomy): domain Eukaryota; kingdom Viridiplantae; phylum Streptophyta; class Lycopodiopsida; order Lycopodiales; family Lycopodiaceae; genus Diphasiastrum; species Diphasiastrum complanatum. Next base: position 3,168,354 of record CM055103.1, read on the forward strand.
CAAAGCTCTGATGGGACAATTTTAAGAAGATTGATTCGAGATGATCAAGTGCTTTAGAGGTGCATCCCAACATTTCTTCTGGTCTGCTCTTGTGAGAAGTGGGGATACCATCAAATTTCTTCATTACCAATGAGGATTGCTACGAGAGAGAGAATTTTGATGGCTTCAACTTTAGTAGCTCACGATTGTGAGAAGGAATTACCGTGTATCCCTGGAATGAGAA
>CM055103.1:3178576-3245223 GCA_029204225.1 Diphasiastrum complanatum
TTCTCTAGATTCAGCAAAATTCCATACTTCCTGCATTGGAAGAATTTGTTTTCAAGAGCATCAAGATGTTCACAATTTTTAGATTTAACACCAATGTCATCTAGGTATATCTCTAAAATGTTATGCCATAAATCTTTAAATGCAAATTGCATCACACTTTGAAAAGTCGATGGAGCGTTACAGAGTCCGAATGGCATGACCTAATATGCATAGGTACCAAACTTTGTGGCAAATGCAGTCTTATGGATGTCTTTAGGATCTAATCGAATAAGAAAATAACCTCTAAAGCCATCCAAAAAACTCATTGCCTTTGCTCCTGCCATTTCTTCCAGTATGGTGTCGGTTAATGGTAAAGGGAAGTGATCTTTTTTTGTGACTTTATTCAATTCTTTTAAATCCACACATATCTTTAGATTAACATTTTTCTTGGGAACCACCACGATGGGTGATGACCATGTGGAATGTTCAATCTCATAAAAGAAACCTGCAACTAATAATCTATGTGTATATTCTTTAATATGTTTTCTATAGAGCGGATTACAACGGTATGGCTTCACTTGGACTAGCTTTGCATCTTTTTCTAATAAGATAAAGTGAACGGCGATATCCCCTTCATCTCTTTATAGTTCCATCACGATACTTCCGTAAGAATTTTTATAAATTTCTTCACTGTCATCTTATATCAAGATGGGCTCCTATATGTACGAATCTATCTTCTTTTTCATCTAGATCTTTCAAGTTTAAAGTAACTGTTTTAGTTGGTCCATCAAACGAAGATGTTTCACTCGTTGGTTCCCATTTCGGTTGTGGCAACTCAATCGAAACATCACCCATTGTGGAATCTGTGAACTTCTTAGGTACATCAAGTTCAGGATTCTCTTTATCTACAAGGATCTTTTTATGTAAAGATGGGGCTCTATTGAGGCGTGGCTTCAAACAAGAAGCATCGTTAGATAAGTCAATTGTTTGTTGCTCATTAAGAGGAACAATCGGCTATTTTAGTTTTTGTCGGATCTGCTTGTGTTTCTAATCTTCCGTAGAGCATTGGAAGTGTATTATTCTGTGAGGATGATCTGACAATCTGAAAGTTATTAATACTTTCAGACGAGAGCTCTGAGTATTCGTTATGATTGTAAGGCTCTCATCAATAGTACTGATAATTTCGTTTATTGGATTATCCCATTTATATACCTTATCGTTCAGATGACAATCGACTAGGCTGTGATAAATATTTCAAAGAGGATTCATCTATATGTGCAAAAGGTGATGGTAGGTTAATCTCTTTTGGTATTCTCGTAAGATTGGATGATTGTGAATCTAAATAATGAAGTACTTGCTCGTTGGTTGGTCCTTCATCAATCATCGTTCATGATACCTTCATCTGTAATTTCCACAATAAACGACAGATTGGTAGCCATTCTATTTGAATAAGCTAAGCATCTATATAAGAAACATAAAATGCATCCATAATTGGTTGCTCTATTGTCGATCTATAAAATTTGTGTAATACTTCATTACTACATCTTTGAGCATCTACACAGTCAAAGGTCGCTAAGACATGACCCAACTAATAATATCTGTAGATTGTGCATAATGTCATCGAATGGTTGGAGAAACATTGGTTTCATCACACGTTAAACATTCATCTTCTTCCCGTACAGGTTTTGTTTTACCAAGAGTGTAATCAACTGATATCATGTGATCTCGATTACAAAAAATGATTTGTTGTTTTTTCCAATCTTGAATCACTTCGACATTGGTTAACCATGTGGTTCCCAATAAAACTTTATATGCAGAATTTTCATGTGGAAGATCTAGCACTACACAATCAGCTACAAACTTCAGATCTACGATCTTAATGGGTACGACATTGATGTGTCCATATGGTTCGTCGGTCGAAGGTTGATCAACTAAGTTGTGGAACAATAGGTCCTACACTTGATAGAAATTTTCCAATTCACAAATGCCGATAGAATTTGTGGAACGCTTGATAGAATTTTTCAATACACAAATAAAAACCCATGGCCTTGTTGCCCATAGACCCAACAACCGATAAGTTTTGCTACTGGTGTCACAGCGTAACCACATTGGGTAGGTGATTCAGGGTCTGCATAACAATCAAAGATGGAAGCCTCCTCTGAGTAACACGGGGAATTGTAGGAATAAGGTGCTTTCTCATCAATGCAGTTTATATGTGCAGGAATCTTATTTCTAGACAACAATTGGTTGTTATTACCAGGCGGTCTTTGTAGGACTGCTAATGTGTGTTGTACTAGAAACTTCTTGGACTTGCACTTGGGATGGAAAGTGTGGCTATTGCAATGTGGTTGATACACATGATTCAATGGTCTCTGTTGTTGTCTGGCTTGATTAATCGGACTGAAGGCGCACTTAAACGATTCATGACCAGATCTATTACTAAACACACATCTAGATTGATAGTGTGTTTAAAAAGGACCCTTATTCGGACATTCATTCCTAGTGTGGTTTCCCCTATAGATAGAACACCACACGCCCTCTCTTCTTGCGTATGTATTCTGGTTAAAGAATTTTGGATCTCATCCAACTGACTCTTATGGATTTTGCTTATTTTTTTAAGCTCATCCCGCATATAAGGTAAGGTCTAGATTTCATAATTAGTTTGCGTTGATCGACTTTAGACATAGTTGGACAGACATAATCTTAAAGTCAAACTCTAGAAGGATAAGTAGCCATCTTGCTATACGACCAGTGTTGTATGGCTTATTGAACAGATATAGCAATGCTTGATGATCGGTATAGAAGATTAATTGATTTCCTAGCAGATAATGGCATAATTTTTGTACAGCATATATCATTGTTAAAGCTTCTCTTTCGGCTGTGGAATAATTTACTTCATTAGAAACTGATTGTTTACTGAGAAATCGAATCACATAATCTTTTTCAAATTCTCCCGCTTGTGTTAGGATGACTCCAATAGAATAGTTACTAGCGTCAATATGAACATGGAATTCCAATTGGGAGTTCGGTGCTCGGAGAATGGGTGCAGTGACAAGTGCATGTTTCAAATCCTCGACTGCTTGTATTCTTTCTTTCGTCCATTTTGGATCTGTAACAACTTCATAAATTAATCTGGCTTTTCCTAGAAAATCAAGAATAAATATGCAATAATAATTACAATGGCCTACAATATAGATTAAATTTTGCTTTACCATGGCCGGTAGTGGCATTTTTTGAATAACTTTCACCTTAGTCGGATCCGTTGAGATACCACCATTGAATATGATATGTCCTAAGACATCACTATGTGTTACCCAAATCTGACATTTCTTCGGATTCAGTGAAATTCCATACTTTTTGCATTGGGTAAATTTTTTTCCAAGAGCATCGAGATGTTCAAAATGTTCAAAACAGACAAGGGGTGGATACATTAGGTGGTAATTAGAAGAGATCCCCATTGATCTTTGTGGTGTGGTCGTGAAAGCCCGAATAGTTTAATTTGCATCGAGGATTGTATGCGGTACTTTTGCGATGCTTCACAAAGTAATGGGTTAGGAGGTTATGTAGAACGTCATTGAGAAAGCCAGTGCCTCTATCACTTACTAGCTCTATTGGACAACCGAATCGGGTAAGAATGTTTTCATATAGAAATTTGGCTGTAACTTTTGCAATAGCTTGTCTAGTAGCTCTAGCCTCTACCCAATTTGTAGCATAATCAGTGGCCACTAAGATGTATCTTGATTGAGTACCATAGGCGGCTGGGCTGATTGTTCCTATAAAATCAATTCTCCCCTTATGAAATGCTTCTCCTTCGATTATTGAAGTTAAAGGTATAAAATCAGCTCATTGAGGAATCTTGATTCTTTGATAGACATCACATGTTTTGATTTGTGCATATGTATCCTTAAATAATGGCCACCAGTATCCGGCTAATAGTATTTTCTTCGCGGTACTGTCAAATGAGAAGTGTCCTCCTCCTTCACCTTCATGCGATAGGAAAATTATTTGTTCTACCTCATCCTCATTAATGCATCTCCTAATTAATCCATATACACCTGTTTTTATACAGTTGTAAGGTAAGGTCTAGATTCCAAAATTAGTTTGCGTTGATCGACTTTAGACATAGTTGGATCCATTACTTCGGATGATAAGAATGATACTATCTCTTCAACCCATCTAGGAGTAGCGTCTATTTGGAATACGTAGGCATCAGGTAAATCATCATTTATCAATTTTGTGACTTTCTTGGCTGATGGTATCCTAGATAAATGATCGGCAAGAAAATGTTGCTTACCTTTTCTTACAATAATCTTAAAGTCGAACTCTTGAAGGATAAGTAGCCGTCTTGCTATATGACTAGTGTTGCATGGTTTATTCAACAGATATAGCAACGCTTGATGATTGGTATAGAATCTAAATTGATATCCTAGCAGATAATGGCATAATTTTTGTACAACATATATCATTGTTAAAGCTTCTCTTCCGATTGTGGAATAACTTACTTCAGTAGAAACCGATTGTCTATTGAGGAATCGAATCAGTAATCTTTCCCAAATTCTCCTGCCTGTGTTAGGATGACTCCAATAGAAGAGTTACTAGCATCAATATGAACATTGAATTCCAATTGGGAGTTCGGTGCTCGTAGAATGTGTGCAGTGACAAGTGTGTGCTTCAAATCCTCAGCTGCTTGTATTCTTTCTTTTGTCCATTTTGGATCTGTAACAACATAAATTAATCTGGCTTATCCTACAAAATCAAGAACAAATATGTGGTAATAATTACAATGGCCTACAAAGATATAGATTAAATTTTTCTTTACCATGGCCGATAGTGGCATTTCTTCGGATTTAGTGAAATTCCATACTTCCTGCATTGGATGAATTTGTTTTCAAGAGCATCAAAATGTTCACAATTTTTACATTTAACACCAATTTCATCTAGATATATCTCTAAAATATTATGCCATAAATCTTTAAATTCAAACTGCATCACACTTTGAAAGGTCGATGGAGCGTTACAGAGTCCGAATGGCATGACCTAATATGCATAGGTACCAAACTTTGTGGCAAATGCAGTCTTATGGATGTCTTTAGGATCTAATCGAATAAGAAAATAACCTCTAAAACCATCCAAAAAACTCATTGCCTCTGCTCCTGCCATTTCTTCCGGTATGGCGTCGGTTAATGGTAAAGGGAAGTGATCTTTTTTTGTGACTTTATTCAATTCTTTTAAATCCACCCATATCTTTAGTTTAACATTTTTCTTGGGTACCAGCACGGTGGGTGATAACCATGTCGAATGTTCGATCTCATAAAAGAAACCCGCAACTAATAATCTTTGCCCCATGCCCCAGGGCCAGAATTCCCGGATTGCAAATTGCCCGTCCACACATTCGGCTCCCCATAATTTCAACACCCACTTAGGGTGCTGCAATGTTGCAGACACCTACTTGCCCACCAACTCTGTTTCCCAATTATTTCGGCTGGCTTCACAAATGAGTGAGAATTGGGCAGATGATCTTGTTTGAAAATTCGGCTAACCCATTTAGTATGGGTTACTTTTGCAATGCTTCACAAAGTAATGGGTTAGGAGTTTATGGACAACGTCATTGAGAAAGTGAGTGCCTCTATCACTTACTAACTCTATTGGACAACCAAATCAGGTAATAATGTTTTCATACAGAAATTTTGCTGTAACCTTTACGGTAGCTTGTCTAGTTGGTCTAGCCTCTACCCAATTTGTAGCATAGTTACTGGCCACTAAGATGTATCTTGATTGAGTACCACGAGCAGCTGGGCTGATTGTTCGTATAAAGTCAATTCCCCCCTTATGAAATGCTTCTCCTGCGATTATTGAATTCAAAGGTATAAAATCAGCTCATTGAGGATTCTTGATTCTTTGACATACATCACATGTTTTGATTTGTGCATATGTATCCTTAAATAACGGCCACCAATATCCGGCTAATAGTATTCTCTTCGCGGTAAAGTCAAATGAGAAGTGTCCTCCTCCTTCACCTTCATGCGATAGGAAAATTATTTGTTCTACCTCATCCTCATTAATGCATCTCCTAATTAATCCATATACACCTTTTTTATACAGTTGTAAGGTAAGGTCTAGATTCCAAAATCAGTTTGCGTTGATCGACTTTAGACATAGTTGGATCCATTACTTTGGATGATAAGAATGAAACTATCTCTTCAGCCCATCTAGGAGTAGCGTCTATTTGGAATAGGTAGGCATCAGATAAATCATCATTTATCAGTTCTGTGACTTTCTCGGCTGATGGTATCCTAGATAAATCATCGTCAAAAATATGTTGCTTACCTTTTCTTGCAACAATCTTAAAGTCGAACATTAGAAGGATAAGTAGCCATCTTGCTATATGACCAGTGTTGCATGGTTTATTAAATAGACATAGCAACGCTTGATGATCGGTATAGAATCTAAACTGATTTTCTAGCAGACTATGGCATAGTTTTTGTACAGCATATATCATTGTTAAAGCTTCTCTTTCGGCTGTGGAATAATTTTCTTCATTAGAAACTGATTGTGTTCTGAGGATTTGAATCGCGTAATCTTTCCCAAACTCTCCCGCCTGTTTTGTTATGACTCCTATAGAATAGTTACTAGCGTCAGTATGAACATGGAATTCCAATTAGGAGTTCAATGCTCGGAGAATGGGTGCAGTGACAAGTGCGTGCTTCAAATCCTCGACTGCTATATTACGATGGGGGTGGGGGCGGTGGCGCTGGGTGTACCAGTGGCAGGGGAGGTGGCAGTGGGTGCACCAATGGAAACAGAGTCCGTGGCATCTGTGGACGGCTCGTCGGGCTTAGTTGGTCCATTTTGGATCTATAACATTTTCATAAATTAATCTGGCTTCTCCTACAAAATCAAGAATAAATATGTGGTAATAATTACAATGGCCTACAAAGATATAGATTAAATTTTTCTTTACCATGGCCGGTAGTGGCATTTCTTGAATAACTTTCACCTTAGCCGGATCCGTCCAAATACCATCTTTGGATATGATATGTCCTAAGACATCACTATGTGTTATCCAAATCTGATATTTCTCCGGATTTAGCAAAATTCCATACTTCCTGCATTGGATAAATTTTTTTCCAAGAGCATCAAGATGTTCACAATTTTTAGATTTAACACCAGCGTCATCTAAATATTGTCGGATTATTCTCCTTCTTACTATTTGACTAATCGATTTAAATCTTCATCCATTGTTTATCCAGTTTCGTGGATTTTTCCGTGTTCTTACACAGTCTGTAGATTTACAAGTGTTTTTACACAGTCTGCACAAATACACGAAAATTGACAACAATGTCACATATTTAGCCTGTCAAGATTTACGAGTAAATATGCAGTGTCGCCATTTTTGCATTTTAGCGACACTGTCGCCTGTCAGGAATTACAAGTAAATATGTAGAGTCACATTTTTTGCTTTTTCCAAAGTGCCTCAAATGTTATGGAAATTAAATAATAAAAGCATATAAAATCAAAGATAAACTATAAGAGTAGTGTAAGTTCACTTACCATGCTTGCTTGCAATCCCACCTTTCCGCTCAACCCAACCTAGGATTGCCTATCCCATACATCCTAGCGGTCGCAGCATCTTTCTGAATCTTGTATTTATCTGGTGTTCGTTCACCCGCTTTTACACGGTTCCAATCACTTCTTGAACACCAGGAAGGCTTGGATTGCTCGTCCCTATAAGCTCGTTGTGCCATATCACGACGATGCCTAGTCCATAAGCTCATATGCTTATGAATTTCCTTCTCCTTGAATTCCTCTTCTTGTTGGAATTCGTCACGAAGGGTACCAATAACCTGGCGTTTATCGGCGGCAGGTTGTTTGGACCATTTACTAAATAATCTGTCGCCAAAATGACGTTGGCATAAAGAATAGAGTCGGTCCAAAACCACCCTTCCTTTTCTATTGGCAATTATATTGCCTTGAGGATCCACGTCATAATAAGGATTTGTGGATGACTGTTTGGTGGGGGCGGGAGCCGTGGCCTCTTGTGAGGGACCACCCTCATTTTGGCTAAGCATATTTTGCAGTTGTGTTCTTTGCTCGGAAGTTAATGATTCATATAAATTTTTTACAAAGTCTCCTGAGCTTTCACCACTGTTTGACCCCGACATGATTACTACATTGTTAAACATACAATATATTACAATAAACCCTAATATATTGAAATGAAGTAGAAAAGAAAATCGATTATAGAACTTTAATGCATATTGGAGTGGGACTTTCATACCTGTGTTAACAAAAAGAGAGAGATATGCGTGTAGAGCTCGAACCTGCACCAAGATTGGCATAAGAATCATGTAAGCGACAATGTATTAGAATAGGTATATCTAAAAATTAAAACATTAGAATCATACAATAATTTTATGTTATTTGTATTTTGTACTTGTGCATATATGCAGTTTATCACAATGAGATGAATTACATTCAGATCAATCTAGCGATGAAGACAATACTCAAGTTAATAGGGTAAGTAATAAACATGCATGTGTTCTTGTTCATAAAAACTTTGTTATAATAAGTTAAAATATTGTGCTAAAGTGACACGTACTTGATTTTTGTTTCTCGTAGAGAAATTATTTTCAAAATAAAATATGGTGCACATGCCTCAAGTGTGATGAACAAAAGATGCGTGAAAGACGCATTGTTGAAAATCATTTGTGGAAGTTTGGACGAAAAGAAGAAGGTCAACCATCGAATTTGAAAGACGTTGAGGTTTGTTAATTTTATATGATTGTTTTTTATTATAATCTTCGTCAATCTATATATGTCACTTATGAAATTTGTTTCATGTGTGTAGCCAGTACATCGAATGCCATTCCACAGAGTTGATCCATTCGTGGTTAGTTACAATCAATGTCAAGTTTTGATAGACATGAGAAAACAAAGAATGAAACAAATTGAAGAGGCAAACACAATTGGAAAAAAGAATAATCAACTTGATTCTAGTGATTATGATGATGAGGTGCAACATGATGAAGCAATGCACAACATGTTTGAATCTTACTTTGAAACAAATGAGAATGATGATATGCATGCATCTTCTAATGAAAATGGAGATCACGAACAATTTGAGATGGATGAAGACGAGATTCTATTGCGCAAGGAGACAGACACTCCTCTATATCCTGGAGCATCCATTTCGAGACTAGTTACGTCAACTCTTATTCTAAACCTTCAAGCAACATACAAATGAAGTGATCGTAGCGTGACATCTTTATTCGGGTACTTAACGCATAATACAACTATTATACTTTATAGCATATTTATATTAAGTTAATTTTTTTTTTTCTAACAACTCACATTGCTCTTTTTTTTAGGTTGTTGCATCGAATACTTCCGAAAGAAAATGTGATACCTAAAACATGAAAAGAAAGACGAAAGATGATGATCGTGATTGGAATGGATTATGACACAATACGTGCATGTCCAGAAGACCATGTTCTATATAGAGATGAGCATTCATAAAAGCTTCAATGTCTAGTGTGTAACGCTTCACGTTTTCGAGATGACGTACAAGGGGATAAAGTGCCACAAAAAGTGTTACGACATTTTCCAATTATCCCACGATTGCAACGTTTATTTCGATGTAAATCTTTGGCACAACTAATGGATTGCCATGTCAAAAATCGATCTACGGATGATGTGATGCGAGTACCAAGTGATTCATCTGCATGGAAACATATTGAAGACCAATGGCCTGAGTTTATAAACGACCCTCATAATTTGAGATTTGGCCTTGCTATGGATGGCGTAAATCCTTTTAGCGTTCAAGCGTCAACTTGGTCCACATGGCCAGTTGTGCTCGTTAATTACAACATACATCCATGGTTGAGTATTAAAATGGGACACTTGTTATTGGCTTTATTGATTCCAGGAAAGTACAAGGCCAAGAACATGGATGTGTATCTTGCACCTTTGATCGATGAATTGTGCATTCTTTGGAATGGTATTCACGCTTATGACATCTCGAGACCTTTACAACAGCGAAACTTTGTTGTTTGTGGAATTTTAATATGGACGATGCATGACTTTCCCAGTTTAAGCGAATGTTCAAGTATCTAACGTTTTAGGTTTAATCCATTTTAGGGTTTAACGTTTGAGTATATTTAACTAAGATTATGTTTAATTTGGTTTATGAGCTATGCAAGTTTAACCACATCGGGTTACAACGCATGTTAAATTTGTGGACCACTTTTGGAGGGTCGACATAGCACAAATATGTTAAAAAAAGTGGTGTACGAAAATCATCGCAAATACTTGCCGCTTGAATATCCTTTTCGAAGGTTGAATAGGCGATTTTTTGGAGGGCGAGGAGATAATCCTCTAACTACACCACCACCCCCACGCATGGGAGTGGCGGAATGGCATGGTGAATGACTTAAACATCACAATGTTAATTCTTCATGGAATGAATCCATTGATGGTATGAAATGGTTGTCTATTTTTCATAGATTACCCTATTGGAGGAATTTATTGATAAACCATCTATTGGATCCTATGCACATATTCAAAAACGTCGGTGAATCCTTATGGAACCACATCATTGGCATAAAAGACAACTCCGCAGCTCGTAAAGATCTACAAGTGGCCGATGTGAAAAGACCCTATTGGATTCAATACACCGAAGGTGGAGATGAGATTCTACCTAGCGTGCCATGGATTCTTACAAAAGAGCAACTCTCATATGTTAAACATGTCATAAAACAAATGAGAACTCCAACAGGCTATGCACATTTTTTATGCAAGTCATTTACCAACGATGGTAAATAAAGTGGATTGAAATCACATGATTGGCATAAGATGTTGCAATTCATACTTCCACTTTGTATTCGAGGTCTCTTCAATGATGACGTACGAAATACGCTTTACAATTTGTCATTGATGATTAGGTTTGTATATTTTTTTAAGCACTTGTATAAATATGTGATATTTTAATTTTTTTATGTGTTAAACAACCTAATATACTATCAATCCTGCAGGTGGATTTTCTCAAAAGAAATAAAAAATAGTGAAATGAAAATCCAAATGATTGAAATGGTATGTTTGTTGGAAAGAGATTTTCCAACTTCCTTTTTGGATATACAAGTTCATCTTCTAGTGCATTTGGTCGAATAAGTATCAATTGCAGGACCTGTGCACACGAGATGGATGTTACCTTGAGCGCTTTATGAAAGTTTTGAAGGGCTTTGTGAGACAAAAGGCAAGGCCAGAAGGTAGCATTGCAGAAAGTTGGCTTGTACAGGAATCTTTGTTTTATATCACCGAAATAATCTCACAATTGCATCCTGCAAGTCCAAAAATGTGATGTGAAGAAGAAGATGAACGTGTTAAGGGTGAAGTACCACAAGGAAATGGTGTGCAAAAAAGACTTTCACCTCAATTAAAAGAAAAAATTGACACATTCATATTATATAATTGTGGACAAATGGAAAAGTGGATTTCAAGGTATGAAGAAGCCAAAAAGGAAAGAAACATAACATTGAAATGAAGAAGAAATATCAATCGAACCTTTGGAGCCTTTACCTTCAAAATGCTCTCGTGAATGAGTTTTTGATACGATGGTAAAAGCATCCGAAAACGGAGAAGAAGTGACCGAATTAGAATGGGAATTTGTTCGCGGATGTGGATGGAAGGTTAGTGTAATATTGTTTATGTAAAGTTTTGTTTTTGTACTACTCAATATATGAATAGTATTTCTAATTACACACATTTGTTTTTTTTTTTGTGTTTTAGTATACATCATACACTGCCATGTGGGCATATGGACACCATTACCATGTTGAGAGAGTTGACAACAAGCGACATACATATGATTGTGGTATAATGGCCAACTTTCAACAAGAGAGTCGTTCTAGTGCGAGAGACCCTAATATCATTTCGGGTGACCTAGACTATGTCGGCACATTGCAACATATTTATGAAGTCGATTACGAGACTAACGACAAATACTTTATTTTTGACGTAAAATGGTTTAAGGTCATCTATCGTGGAAGCAATGCCACGATTAGAAATGATAACTTAGAGTTTTTTTAAATCGACTCAACAAAATGTATATCGATGGACTCTCATGACACTTTAGTATTGCCACGACATTGCAAACAAGCGAGACTCTAAAATTTCAATGTCATTAATATTCGCAATCCAATTATTTATGTATCAATCTTATAATACCAACTTAATTTTCTTTAATTCTTTGACAGATTATATTCCATCTAGATTGAATAGAACCAAGATGGTGGTATGTGATCCAACTTAATGCAAGAAAATGACACGTGTTTGAAAGAAAAGATATTGTTGAATTGGATACACACGACGAACCACCACCCAATTTTGGCGACGTTTTGGAAGAACCTGAACCACTTAAATCAATGCAAAATTTAAAAACACACACACACACACACTCTCTCTCTCTCCATCTCTTTCACACTCTCTATCTCCTCTTCAAACAAACAAACAAACATCAACCTCAAACAAACAAACAAAAAGCAAAACAAACAAAAATCAAGCACCAACCTGAAACAATGATCTTCAAGCACTTCAAGCACCTTCAAGCCCTCAAGCACTGATCGCCCTCAATAACTCCAAAGACGCTCAAATTTGCAAAAGACAAAGTGAAAGAGAAGGCGCTGGATCGCGCGAATTGGAAGATTGAAACAGACGTCGGAATCCGACAACCTCCAAACACGTTGGAATCCGACGTCTTTGCCCATTCAGGCCCGAACAAATTTCGTGGACAGGCTTTTGCCATGCTGACGTGGACGTCGAAATCCGACGCACGTGCACGTCGGATTACACGTATTTTTGTTTAAAAAAATGTGTAACAGGTCATATCCATGTTTGCAAGTCAGAATCCGACATGTCGGACTCCGACGTGCCTTTGAGAAATTGGTTGCCGCCCATATTTCCCGATCGCCGGATTGTGAATTTCGGATTTTTTACTGGGACGTTGGACCTCGACGTGTCGGATTATGAAATTTTTGATTATATGTTGGATGCGAACGTCAGAATTTGCACGATATGTTATTGTGCGATCATCGAGCACATGATTAACTTGTGGCATATAAAGTAGTCTTCCACAACTACTAGCTACCTCAAAAAAATGTACGGAAAGCTCATCAAAGGCACGAGAGCATTAAATTAAGCATCACTAAAGCTAAAGAGGTCATCGAGCACATGATTAACCTCCCGCATATAAAGCAGTCTTCCACAACTACTAGCTATCTCAAAAAATTGTACGGAAAGCTCATCAAAGGCACGAGAGCATTAAATTAAGCATCACTAAAGCTAGAGAGATCATCGAGCACATGATTAACTTGTGGCATATAAAGCACTCTTCCACAACTACTAGCTACCTCAACTACTAGCTACATGATTTTGAAAACAAGCAGCATCCTATAGGCCACAATTGATGATGATGATCAACTTCCAGATTAGTTTCACCACATGAAGCTGTTGTTCAATTCCTATATAGGAAAAAAAACAGAAATTCCATACAAATTCCTAGATTCAAATAAACATATGTAGGAAATTGCAAACATTTCTCACGAATAAATGATTAAGCAGCAGCCCACATTGCTGCTCATTCACCCAGATTAATCCGGGAGCCCGCTTTTTGTTGAAACAAGAAGTATAACGTCAGGCATATAGTAATCGCGTATTTATTGTGAAAAAATTGACGAATAGGCCAGCTACATCGAATCAAAGATGGAGCTCTACATGCGTGAATCCTTTGACATTATATAATTTGTTTAGTACTTTATAAAACCCGTGATGGGATGAAACAGCTATTATATATGTTGAGTACATGTGGATTGTCGATGGCAGCATGTCCTCAAAAAGGCCTCTATCCAACTGAGGTAGTTGAGGTAGCTAATGATACTGGCCTAGTGTTTGAAAAAAGCTGCCAATAAACCAGTCTCGATAATGGAATAGTACTGTCTAGAAAAATTGATCCTCGGACTGGGATGCACATGCAATCCTTCGTAGGTTGTAATGACTAAGCCAGGATCCTCAAATGAACGCTCTACTGTCTTCTTCACCGAGCACTTGTTGAAAGTAGAGCGGTAATAGCTTCTGGAAATTAGAGATTAGTCATGTTGACGATCTATGTTTATAATTTCACCTCATAAACAATAGTAATGCTTTGAATTTTGAGAGGGTATGTATAGGCACCTTGGGTGAGGACTGTTCTTTACAGCCTTCTGACCATCCTTTCTCCACTTGTACTCATCCTCCAAAACGTCTTTATCGTCTTTATGATTGCTTCTTGTTTAATAAATTGTTTCTGATCCACTCGAGCCAGCTTGGAAAGACATGAAGAATTTAAGGAATTAAGCCAAATCCGTCATAATTAAGGAGCAATTAATTTTCATTCCCGTTACGATGCATGCATGATGCGAAACAACTGCAGGCATGCATGTAGTGGCTGTAGATATCTCGCTTCTTATTCCCAACTTGGTGCACATGAGTTTTAGCTAGATTTGTTTGAAGCGAAATCTGAATAATCCAGACACGAGTTTGTTTGCGCTTGGCTGGCTCGGACTGCAGGCATGTATGCATTGGGTAATAAGGCTGAACTTCGTAATGCGAAGCTTATTAATTTAAATTCGTGCATATGGTTTGTTTGTCTGATCAATACAAATTTCTGCTGCTATGTTGAGAGCTCAAATGATTAATTCCTTGACAATCATGTGAACAATTCATGAATGATTAAACATGGTTTGAAATTTCTGGTGAGAAAGCTGATCAGCACAATATCTTTGAGTTAGTACATGCATTGATCTGTTTTGCTATCAAACCTGAGTACTGTTGTGAGTGTAGAAGAAGAAGAAGAAGAAGAAGAAGGAATCGTTGGATGCTATTATGATTGGAAGAATTATATAGCGATTATTGCTGCTGACGCTACCTTGTAATCTGTGTGCATGTAATCGTTGTTCTCGCTCTCCTCGCTCCCTTGTCGCATGCATGGACTCGATAAAAAAGAAGAAGGAATTCAAAAGTGGTGCGGGAGCCTGCGGGAGATGGAAGGCTACGCGAGCACCTCATAACAAGACCCCAACGCTTTACCATTGAAATAAAGCCCATTTTGCATGAGGCTTTGTGTGCTTCCAACCTTTTGATGTAGGATGCCAAAATTTGAAAATTAGCTTCCAACTTTAATTAGTTCCTCCGACCAGCTATTGAATCATTCGCCTCCAAATCCCACCACTAGAGCATCTCCTCTTCTCCTGCACCTTCTTCTTGTTGAAGCTCCTCAAAAGTGTAATTATAGGTATCTAGACCTCTTGGAATGCCACTAGCCTACTCCCACTCAGCCTGGCAATGGGAAAGTGTGGTTTAACTTGCATTGATACCACGTCCTAGTTGAGTTCTCACCCTAGGAAGCATTCTTAAACCGCCACTTTTAATACCCTTGCAAAATAGGCATGGCAGAGTTGGAGGGATTGATATATCAATTTTACAAGTTTGGAAGGCATACGTACCTAGCACAAAGGTTAGCTCCCAATAGATGAATTAGGATTTGGTTGTGAGTTTGTGGGCCTGCACTTAGAGCCAACATAGATCCACATTTCTATCTTTGCTTTTCTAAGAAGGGGGGCTTGGATGAAAATTTGAATCCATGCTGTTCTACTAGAATTCACGACACCATAGAAGCTCCACAAGCACCAGACAAGGATCAGGTGTGTTGAAGAACAGGTCCTAGGTCGATATCACGAGTATCATAAGGTGCTTACTTTGGATTCACATGAATGCCACAGTACAAAAGCTCCACAAGCAACAAATCAAACAATGGTCAAGTGTGTTGAAGGAGAGGTCCTAGGTCGATATCAAGAATATAAGGTGCTTAGTACACTAAAACTCCCTAGAAGGGGCAGCCAAAACCTGCCCTTGATGGCTACCATTAAATATGTTTCCCTAAATCAGGGGCGGCGGGATTGAACTTGCCCCTTCTCCTCAAAGAGGGGCGGGAAAAACCTGCCCCTCCTTGTCAAAGATGGGCACTACCTCTTGACCTTGTCAAAGAAATTTGCCACCAGATGATGATCTTTGACTTGAAAGCTCCACTTGCATGAAGATGGCTGCACCATAAAGACTGAAATCCGAGACTTCCATGCCTCATAAAGATCAAGATCATAAGATGAGCAAATGTGATGATTGTCAAGATTTTCAATTCTAGCTTCACTAGTCCACATACTATGAACTTTTTCCACGATGAATCTAATCTTGAAACCAAACAGTATATTGATCTTGCTCAAGGATGTACGTAGTGTCCTTCATGGATGATTCACTTAATCTCAAGAGAAGTTTACAAATTGCCTCACAACATGTAAAAACATGATTTTTCACACTATGAGTAACAAACTCATTCTTGCTCTTACTAGATCCAAGAGCATACATTTGATGACACAACCACTTGCTTTCAAAATGATTTGGAAACATATCCAAGCCATCAATGAGAAGAAATAAAATGTCCATACAATAGGCATCATACAAAACTAGTATTGCCTTACTTGAACTTTGAGATGTAGAAATCTCAATAAAGCAAGATGTTACATCAAATAATGGAAGAGAAGCAAATGTGAATGTGTTGAAGTAGATACAACCTGAGAATTGCCCCTCTTTGCCATGTATTGTGAGCCTCATAGACTCGGGCTTGTCTCTTGAAGATCTCCATGAAACCATGTGTTGAGAAGACTCCTCCTCAAGCCTTGGCAAATCTCCATCATGCACTTGGATTTTTGGTAGATTTGAAAATCCTACCATCATCCTCTTGATTGAGATGAGATCCTCCTTAATCCTTATATGCCAAGGAATTTTGGCAAAGCATATCATTCTAAAGATCCCCAGATTATCAACTATTGCATTCTTCTTATCAAGCACCATTGATAAAAGATACTTCCAATTGAAGTTTTTAAATAAGAAGTCACATGAAATGGCACCATCTTTGCTTCTACATGACGAAATGAGATCATCCAAATGAACAAGATAAGATATTTGATGAGAAGTCACCCTCTTTGGCAATAACCATCTCCATGTGCTTTTGCCAAAGCACCATCTTGGAACATAGGTTGAGTCACATCACTTGCCTTATCCTCCTTGAGATGATCCAAGCTCCTCTTGGTCACACTTCCACAAGGATTAACATCAATCTTGAGAAGATTACCACATCTAGTCTCACTTGCTACCATGACATCACCATCCCTCTTAACAAAGAAAGCATCTTTTCCAAAATCAACTTGGAGACCATCATCTAGCATCTTGCCAATTGTTGGTAGATTCTCTACCAATATCAAAATCAATTGAAGGAATATTTATGGTGTCGGTCGATCCAAGAACTACAGTAGCTAGACTTGTACTTGTCAACCCAACCATAGCATCTTGTTGTGTTAGACCATGAGTCGAGGAAAGAATAGTTAGTTACGTAAGAGTTACTTGGATGTGACCTATTAGTGGGAAGTTCAACAATATTCGGTTGTGGAAAGTGACACAGCCAAGAAACTCGATGGCAAGTAAGAATAAGAAAATAATAGACAAGAAGAGAGGTGGGGCAGAGAGGGGGACGCAACCAGAGTTGATGATGGGAAGAGTGTGAGTGTGTAGAGATCAAACAGTCTAGAGATGGGAGAGCCGATGGGCAATCTAGAGAAGGATAGTCGATACGATGTGTTGGTGATCAGACTAGTGATTAGCGGAGTTGATGAGTGGGCTGCATCTGTTGCATGAAGTTTTGTAAGAAGCTATTGTCATTGGAATGAGAATCCTTGGAGTACTTCTTACCATTTCCATGTACTATTTGTTGTATATGATTGTGTGTTATAAACTTGTAGTATTCTGATATGAATTGACGTGAATTGTGAATGTGAGAAAGACTCGTCTATTTGTCGAGTGAATGAGAGATTATAGATCCATAGTTCGTGAATAGGGATCACGTAAGAAGTACGATAATTGAGTAGATCTTATTTGAGTTAACCGAAATGACAGGCCAGAAATGTGATGTTGAATGCTTAGAATTAGATTGTTGACTTCTACTTGTCATGTATATGAAGAGATATGTTATGAGTAGTAGTCCTTTCGGTTGATTAGATAAAAGTGATAGGATGCTTAATTGGCAGGTTCAAGTTTTAAGCATGTGTTTGGGTAAATCAAGAGAATTCAGCATTGGCAGTGAGTTATAAATCGAGGAGTTTTACCAAACATTGGTGACATTGACAAGTCACTTAGATTAGTGCATGATATGACCAAATTACAATGGCAATTTCGGTTGCATCCACTTTTTTCTCGTTTCTTTTTCAACATTTTATTGCTTAATAGATTCAATATAGATGTTCTAAATTACTTCATGTTTTATTAATTTCTATTAAAATGTACCATAACATTGTTTCTACCTGTGCAGTACTTTTTCAGTTAGCTGACTAGTTTTTTCTCATCCACTTGTTTTCACGCTCCGATTATCCGTATTTTTCATTTTCCTTATTTACTGCACCATTTCCATACCACTTCATTCCTTTTCCCAACCACTCCGTGGGGGGAGAATAAACAAGTAGTATTATAGTACTACTTTGTAGAGATCATGGATATCGAAAATTATGATGAGAGGTACCTTCCAGAACTGAATCTTCCAAATGAACAGCCTGAATCATGCCCACGGACAAGACCACAATTAAGATTTGTCATACATGATCCACGAATTAGAGCTAATCATCACAAAGGGAGATGTGATAATCTACCTGTTAGATTATCTCCTAGATGTAGATCACCTGCATATGAACGTAGAACTCCAAAATTAGATTTACATAAATTTGATGGAAGAATGGATTCTCATAGATTTCATTCAAATCTTTGAGAATGCCTATGAAGTATATGGAGATTCTTCACATGAAAGCATGGATCAACTCTTCTCTATGACCTTGCTAGGAGTCGCTCGAGATTGGTTCTTTAACCTTGACCGAGATGAACGTAATGATTCGGAAGTGTTGAAAGCCTTTTGTATGATTAAGCCAAATCAAAATGAAAGAAAAAGAAAAAGTAAGGGACTACATTGAAAGATTCAAATGTCATCGTGGACAATGCCAAGAAGGGTTAACGAAAAAGATGCTAATAGCTTGGTTTATAGTCGGCCTTCCAAAACAAATTCGGCGTGAGCTTAAACCTGTTGATGACTATTGCCAACTAAAGCAAGCCATGTTAAAAGGTGTAAGAGAAGAAGACAAAGAATCAGATGATGAGGATCATCATTTCATTAACAACGAGGTTAATTTAAGAGAAAGAAGAAGAGAACAACATGTTGAAGGAATTATTGAACAAAGAATTACCGAAAGGTCACGCACTGCAAATATGCGGGATGAGCTTGAAAAAATAAACAAAATTTATGAGAGTCAGTTGAATGAGATCCAAAAGACTTTAACCAGAATACATACCCGAGAAGAGAGGGTGTGTGGTGTTCTATCTATGGAAGCCACACTAGGAATGAATGTATGAATAAGGGCCTTTTTCAAACACATTATCAATCTAGATGTGTGTTCTGTAATAGATCTGGTCATGAATCATTTAAGTGCGCCTTCAATCCGATTAATCAAGCCAGACAACAACAGAGACCATTGAATCCTGTGTATCAACCACATGTGCAACAGCCACACTTTCCATCCCAAGTGCAAGTACAAGAAGTATATAGTACAACACAAAACCAACAGAAATTAGCAGTCCTACAAAGACCGCCTGGTAATAACAACCAATTGTTGTCTAAAAATAAGATTCCTGCACATATAAACTACATTGATGAGGAAGCATCTTATTCCTACGATTCCCCGTGTTACCCAGAGGAGGCTGCCATCTTTGATTGTTATGCAGACCGTGAATCACCTACCCAATGTGGTTACGCTGTGACATCAGTAGCAAAACTTATCGGTTGTTGGGGTCTGTGGGCAACAAGGCCATAGGTTTTTATATTTTTTTTTAAATTTTTTTTTTGTGAATGGAAAAAATTCTATCAAGCATTCCGTGAAAATTGTGGAACAATCCATTGTTACAAGGATTGCCCCACTCAAGAAAAAGAGACCATGCCAGCTAGGCATGTCCAACACAGGCATGAGATTTTGGGAAAGATTAAGGGATTCGATTCCTCAGTAGACAATCAATTTTTGCTGAAGTAAATTATTCCACAACCGGAAGAGAAGCTTTAACAATGATATATGTTGTACAAAATTATGCCATTATCTGCTAGGAAATCAATCTAGATTTTATACCGATCATCAAGCGTTGCTATATCTATTGAATAAACCATGCAACAGTGGTCGTATAGCAAGATGGGTACTTATCCTTCAAGAGTTCGACTTTAAGATTATTGTAAGAAAAGGTGAGCAACATTTTCTTTCCGATCAATTATCTAGGATACCATCAGCCAAGAAAGTCATAGAACTAATAAATGATGATTTACCTGATGCCTACGTATTCCAAATAGATGCTACTCCTAGATGGGCTGAAGAGATAGTATCATTCTTATCATCCGGAGTAATGGATCCAACTATGTCTAAAGTCAATCAATGCAAACTGATTTTGGAATCTAGACCTTACCTTACAATTATATAAAAAAGGTCTATATGGATTAATTAGGAGATGCATTTATGAGGATGAGGTAGAACAAATAATTTTCATTTTAAGGAGAAGAACAATTCTCATTTGACAATACCGCGAAGAAAATACTATTAGCCGGATATTGGTGGCTGTTATTTAAGGATACATATGCACAAATCAAATTCATAAGGGGGGAATTGATTTTATAGGAACAATCAGCCCAGCCACCCATGGTACTCAATCAAGATACATCTCAGTGGCCACTGACTATGATACAAATTGGGTAGAGGCTAGAGCAACTAGACAAGCTACTGCAAAAGTTACAGCCAAATTTCTGTATGAAAACATTATTACCCGATTCGGTTATCCAATAGAGCTAGTAAGTGATAGAGGCACTCACTTTTTCAATGACGTTGTACATAACCTCCTAACCCATTACTTTGTGAAGCATCGCAAAAGTATCCCATACTATCCTTGATGCATGGGTTAGCTGAATTCTCAAACAAGATCATCTGCCCAATTCTGACGAAAATAGGGGAAGCTTCAATTAAAGAATTGAATGAAGGAGATAAAGCTCTATTATATAGAACTCGGAAGATTAAACCAAGGAAACTCAAATTCCAAGGCCAAGGACCTTATGTGATCACAAAGATTCCCACCAATGGATCTGTACAACTGGAAACTTGAGACGGGATCCCCATTAGACACTCTTGTCAATGGATCTATACAGCAGGAAACATGGATTTGATTTTTTGTATATATATATATATATTCTTTAGAAAAAGGTAATAAGTTTCTTGGTTTTATGTAAGCAATTCATGTCCATGTTTATCCAAGAATATAAAATCATACCCTCTTCTTTTGCGACATTTTTTTTTCATGACCACATGCATCGTATTAGAGATTTTGCTCTGATACCTTGTCGGAAAGAGGTGTGCTGAAGATAGGTCGAACTCGAAAAGAAACGAATGAAAATAATTCGACTGTCTAGAAAGAAAACTTTCGTGCGTGGCGGAATAAACTATCTCCCTCTTTCTCAATGTATGACTATGCCTATCAATTTGAAACCAAAACAATAGTGATAGAAATCACGTTTGATCTTATAGTAACTAGCGTTGAAATCATTAAGATGGAGAATAATCCAACAATATCTACATGACATTGGTGTTAAATCTAAAAATTGTGAACATCTTCATGCTCCTGGAAAAAAATTTATCCAATGTAGAAAGTATGTACTTTCACTGAATCCGGAGAAATGTCATATTTGGGTAACACATAGTGATGTCCTAGGACATATCATATCCAAAGATGGTATCTCGACGGATCCGGCTAAGGCGAAAGTTATTCAAGAAATGCCACTACCAGCCATGGTTAAGGAAAATTTAATCTACATCTTTGTAGGCCATTGTAATTATTATCGCATATTTATTCTTGATTTTGTAGGAAAAGCCAGATTAATTTATGAAGTTGTTACAGATCCATAATGGACCAAAGAAATAATACAAGTAGTTGACGATTTGAAGCACACACTTGTCACTGCACCCATTCTCCGAGCACCGAACTCCCAATTGGAATTCCATGTTCATACTGATGCTAGTAACTATTCTATTGGAGTCATCCTAACACAGGCGGGAGAATTTGGAAAAGATTACGTGATTCGATTCAGTTTCTAATGAAGTAATTTATTCCATAGCCGAAAGAAAAGCTTTGACAATGATATATGTTGTACAAAAATTATGCCATTATCTGCTAGGAAATCAATTTAGATTCTATACCAATCATCAAGCGTTGCTATATCTGTTGAATAAACCATGCAACACTAGTCATAAAGCAAGATGGCTACTTATCCTTCTAGAGTTTGACTTTAAGATTATGTCTGTCCAACTATGTCTAAAGTCGATCAACGCAAAGTAATTTTGGAATCTAGACCCTACCTTACAACTGTATAAAAAAGGTGTACATGGATTTATTAGGAGATGCATTAATGAGGATGAGATAGATCAAATAATTTTCCTATCGCATGAAGGTGAAGGAGGAGGACACTTCTCATTTGACAGTACCGCGAAGAAAATACTATTAGTCGGATACCGGTGGCCGTTATTTAAGGATACATATGCACAAATCAAAACATGTGATGTCTGTCAAAGAATCAAGACTCCTCAACAAGCTGAATTCATTCCTTTAGCTTCAATAATCAAAGGAGAAGCATTTTATAAGGGGGAATTGATTTTATAGGAACGATCAGCCTAGCCGCCCGTGGTACTCAATCAAGATACATCTTAGTGGCCACTGACTATGCTACAAACTGGATAGAGGCTAGAGCCACTAGACAAGCTACCGCAAAAGCTATAGCCAAATTTTTGTATGAAAACATTATTACTCGATTCGGTTGTCCAATAGAGTTAGTAAGTGATAGAGGTACTTTCTTTCTCAGTAACGTTGTACATAACCTCCTAACCCATTACTTTGTGAAGCATCGCAAAAGTACCCCATACTATCCTTGATGCAAATTCAACTATTCGCGCTTTCAGGACCACACCACGAAGATCAATGGAGATCTCTTCTTCCAATTACGACCTGGTATACCCACCCCTTGTTTGTTTTTCTCACCCATCAATTTGTTTCATGATCCACTAACTGTTCTATTTTCCAGTTCATCATTAGCTCTTCTCATCATACAAAGTTTGGAGGGAGGGAGAATCAAGGAGAAATCCTTGTGCTTCAAGAATCTAGAATCATCTCCAAACATACTTGAACGATTTTCTACAAA
Organism: Diphasiastrum complanatum; assembly: GCA_029204225.1. NCBI lineage: Eukaryota > Viridiplantae > Streptophyta > Lycopodiopsida > Lycopodiales > Lycopodiaceae > Diphasiastrum > Diphasiastrum complanatum. The sequence goes on from CM055103.1 coordinate 3,201,948, forward strand.
TTTGGCTAATCTCAACCGAATTCAACTAGCAAGTCAACTAAGAAGAAGGTGTGCACATCAATCGAAAGTCATATTAGCCGAAGGAAGTCAACCAAATCTCACATCAATCAAAGTAGCTCCATCTTGGAAATTCTTAATCTAGGTTGCTCACAGACCGATTGATTTCAACTTATGTTGAGCTTACAAAACTCAAATAGGTCAAATTTGTTGTTTATCACTTGGGAAAGCCAAAGTTTGATGCCTAATGTGTGATTTTGCTGCTTGTCACCTGACATGGCTCATCAAGTAATCAGACTCAACTAGTCCCAAGTCTAGGATATTAAGATATCTCAAGTTCAACCCCTTGTCAATGAAGTTTATCGCTATCACACAAGATGACAGAAATTCAATGTGCATCTTCTGGAAAAGCTCACTTTCGGTGCTTGTCACTTAAGGTTTTCTCATAAAATGATTGAATTTGAGAAATTTTGAGCTCATGAAATTCATATAGCTCAGAGTCAAGAAACTTGAAGTTTCCACCCTCAAAGCATTGCTAGCTTATGGCCCGCAAACCACCGCTACCGAAATTGCATCACATACAAACAACGAACATAACGAAGGCCGACAACCTGCTTACTGCAAAAAATTGCAAATCACAACAAACTGAAACGTCCAGATAATGAACGAGCACAATTGAAGGGAGCCGCAAGTCCGCACTTGCGTCTTCACGACTCAAGATCAATGAAGTACCAACAGGACAAAAGAAGTCCATGGATGAAGGAGACAACAAACTGAAAGCCATTGGTAGTGGCTCAGGCAGTTCTTGTATTCATTGATCAAATTGAAGACCACTTCCTTCCTCCGCATCTATTTTTTCCACGTAAAGGCTCATAATAATTAAATCAGCAGTAGATCAACAATGTTTGACTACACCTTGGAAAACGATAGATCTTAATTAGCAGCAGTAGTTATAATTAAGAGTTTGACTCTATCTAGGCATATCATGAATCTGACAGAGAACAACATATCCCAAATAGCGAGATCACAGGAAGCGCATTGCTCAGTAATTGATCACAATATCGGAAGAGACGCAGAGGACATCTTTCCCTCTATTCGGATTCCATCAGTAGAATTAGCTAATCAAACCTCTCACAATCCCAACACATGTCTAATGCAAGATCATGGTCCTTATCACTTGACATAGTCAATCGAGTGATTGAGCTTTATCAATCTAAATTTTTTGATAGATTATTAGGCCCTGTGACATTTCATTTCCACGTTTTGGCCTAATGTCCTTTTATTAATTTCTAATGAATCAAATAACTATGTGATCATTGGGTTGGGACTTACACACGATGGCAAGTTTCAATTGTATTCTCCTAAATGGGCCCTTTTCCATTTTTAAATTCTAAAAGTCTTCGATTGAAGCCTCTGTGATTCAAATACAAACACGTACTTTTGAATTAGTGAGGGTTGTTTTTCAATTTTGAAGTGTATCATTGGTGACATGGCCTTTTATTCATCGTAGTCATCCCACCGTTGTACGTGTTTTATGTTAGTGTACATCTCTTTGTTCAGCTATGTAATCTCATCTCTACTAGAATCATAGTTTCAGCAATGAGTTTAGAATAAAGATGGTCAAAGGAAAATTTAATCTATATCTTTGTAGGCCATTGTAATTATTACTGCATATTTATTCTTGATTTTGTAGGAAAAGCCAGATTAATTTATGAAGTTGTTACAGATCCGGAATGGACCAAAGAAATAATACAAGTAGTTGACGATTTGAAGCACACACACACTGCACCCATTCTCCGAGCACCGAACTCCCAATTGGAATTCCATGTTCATACTGACGCTAGTAACTATTCTGTTAGAGTCATCCTAACACAGGCGAGAGAATTTGGAAAGGATTACGCGATTCGATTCAGTTTCTAATAAAGTAAATTATTCCATAGCCGAAAGAGAAGCTTTGACAATGATATATGTTGTACAAAAATTATGCCATTATCTGCTAGGAAATCAATTTAGATTCTATACCAATCATCAAGCATTGCTATATCTATTGAATAAACCATGTAACACTGGTCGTATAGCAAGATGGCTACTTATCCTTCTAGAGTTCGACTTTAAGATTATGTCTGTCCAACTATGTCTAAAGTCGATCAAAGCAAAGTAATTTTGGAATCTAGACCCTACCTTACAACAGTATAAAAAAGGTGTATATAGATTTATTAGGAGATGCATTAATGAGGATGAGATAGAACAAATAATTTTCCTATCGCATGAAGGTGAAGGAGGAGGACACTTCTCATTTGACAGTACCGCAAAGAAAATACTATTAGCCGGATACCGGTGGCCGTTATTTAAGGATACATATGCACAAATCAAAACATGTGATGTCTGTCAAAGAATCAAGACTCCTCAATGAGCTGAATTCATACCTTTAGCTTCAATAATCAAAGGAGAAGCATTTCATAAGGGGGAATTGATTTTATAGGAACAATCAACCTAGCTACCCGTGGTACTCAATCAAGATACATCTTAGTGGCCACTGACTATGCTACAAACTGGATAGAGGCTAGAGCAACTAGACAAGCTACCGCAAAAGCTATAGCCAAATTTCTGTATGAAAACATTATTACTCGATTCGGTTGTCCAATAGAGTTAGTAAGTGATAGAGGTACTTTCTTTCTCAATAATGTTGTACATAACCTCCTAACCCATAACTTTGTGAAGCATCACAAAAGTACCCCATACTATCCTCGAATCAAATTCAACTATTCAGGCTTTCAGGACCACACCACGAAGATCAATGGAGATCTCTTCTTCCAATTACGATCTGGTGTATCCAAAAGTTTGGAGGGAGGGAGAATCAAGGAGAAATCCTTGTGCTTCAAGAATCTAGAATCATCTCCAAACATACTTGAACGATTTTCTACAAATCTGGCTGATCTCAACCGAATTCAGCTAGCAAGTCAACTAAGAAGAAGGTGTGCACATCAATCGAAAGTCATATTAGCCGAAGGAAGTCAACCAAAGCTCACATCAATCAAAGCAGCTCCATCTTGGCAATTCTTACTCTAGGTTGCTCACAGACCGATTGATTTCAACTTATGTTGAGCTTACAAAACTCAATAGGTCAAATTTGTTGTTTATCACTTGGGAAAGCCAAAGTTTGATTCCTAATGTGTGATTTTGCTGCTTGTCACCTGACATGGATCATCAAGTAATCAGACTCAACCAGTTCCAAGTCTAGGATATTAAGATAGCTCAAGTTCAGCCCCTTGTCAATGAAGTTTATCGCTATCACACAAGATGACCGAAATTCAATGTGCATCTTCTGGAAAAGCTCACTTTCGGTGCTTGTCACTCAAGGTTTTCTCATAAAATGATTGAATTTGAGAAATTTTGAGCTCATGAAATTCATATAGCTCAAAGTCAAGAAACTTGAAGTTTCCACCCTCAAAGCATTGCTAGCTTATGACCCGCAAACCACCGCTACCGAAACTGCATCACATACAGACAACGAAGATAATGAAGGCCGACAACTTGCTTACTGCAAAAAACTTCAAATCACAACACAACTGAAGGGAACCGCAAGTCCGCACTTGCGGTCTATGAGCTGCGAAGACCAAAGCTCAACCAATGACGGCTTGGTCTAAGGCTGCAAAGGCAGCCACAAAATCTATGCGTCTTCACGACTCAAGATCAATGAAGTACCAACAGGACAAAAGAAGTTACGGATGAAGGAGACAACAAACTGAAAGCCATTGGTAGTGGCTCAGGCAGTTTTTGTAATTATTGATCAAATTGAAGACCACTTCCTTCCTCCGCATCTATTTTTTCCACGTAAAGGCTCATCATAATTAAATCAGCAGTAGATCAGCAATGTTTGACTACACCTTGGAAAATGATAGATCTTAATTAGAAGCAATAGTTATAATTAAGAGTTCAACTCTATCTAGGCATATCATGAATTTGACAGAGAACAACATCCCAAATAGCGAGATCACAGGAAGCGCATTGCTCAGTAATTGATCACAATATTGGAAGAGATGCAGAGGACATCTTTCCCTCTATTCGGATTCCATCAGCAGAATTAGCTAATCAAACCTCTCACGATCCCAACACATGTCTAATGCAAGATCATGGTCCTTATCACTTGACATAGTCAATCGAGTGATTGAACTTGATCAATCTAATTTTTTTGATAGAGTATTAGGCCCTGTGACATTTCATTTTCGCGTTTTGGCCTAATGTCCTTTTATTAATTTCTAATGAATCAAATAACTATGTGATCATTGGGTTGGGACTTACACACGATGGCAAGTTTCAATTGTATTCTCCTAAATGGACCCTTCTTCATTTTTAAATTCCAAAAGTCTTCGATTGAAGCCTTTGTGATTCAAATACAAACACGTACTTTTGAATTAGTGAGGGTTGTTTTTTAATTTTGAAGTGTATCATTGGTGACATGGCCTTTTATTCATCGCAGTCATCCCACCGTTGTACGTGTTCTCTATTAGTGTACATCTCTCTGTTCGGCTATGTAATCTCATCTCTACTAGAATCATAGTTTCAGCAATGAGTTTAGAATAAAGATGGTCCTCTATTTTCAGGGACTGTCCTTTTGGCTTTGAGAGAGCGCACCCAAAGGGATTGCGGACTTCGGGCACACTGTGGACTTCAAGTCTTGACTATTCACCTGACTGGCTCGCATAGGCAGGCATGCAGTTGAAGGGCGTGCTTGAAGGTTGAGGAGACACCGGGCAGGCACATCGAGACCCAGGAGGAGGGGGCTCGCTAGAGGATGGGATGAGGAGCTGGGTGCAGGTGAGAGGCGAGGAGTTGGTGGGAAAGTAGGTGCCTACAACATTGCAACACCCTAAGTGGGTGTTCAAATTATGGGGAGCCGAATGTGTGGATGGGCAATTTGCAATCTGGGAATTCTGGCCCTGGGGCATGGGGCATTCATAGTGAGAAGCACCAACGATTCAACGCACCTCGGTAGCATTAATGACTGATTTTGTATGCTATTATCCTCCTCTGCCTCTTGTCCACCATCGTAGAGCTCTACCATCGCGTGATGATCCTGCTCATTCCTTTCCAATTCAGCTTGGGTGATCGTCATCCATTGCAGGTGTTCATCTTTCTCTCATTGTCCTATGCAATCTACAAAGAAAATGTAGATGAAGTTGTCCATAGTAATGGGTGAGTTAGATTATGTGGATTTAGTTTTGATCATTGGATGTGCCATGTCAAATGTACTACGGCTACAAGTTTCTACTAGGTTCAATTTCGTGACATAAACACTGAGAATTCAAAACCTAGGTGGGTGTTATGTTTCAGAGCAAAAAATGTCCTCATACAGTTTGGCCATGAATTCTAGCAATTTGAGGCATGTCCATTTAGTAGCTCGTTGTTGGGCCATGCACCCATGGGTAACCTACATCTTGTTCACCTCCATGGGCTACCGAGTGTACTAACATAGTACCCTAGATATTAGTAGCTAGGTAGGTTATACACCTAGTCGGTGTGTATTGTGCAGCCTACATGAGATTACCTCAACCTCTCTCCTCTCCTAATAGATCCTAGCCTTGGGACACATGGCATCCTTTAGTGGCCCGTTGTCCCTTTTGTCCTTCACATGATTTTAACTTGTGGCATATAACGTAGTCTTCCACAACTACTAGCTACCTCAAAAAAATGTACGGAAAGGTCATCAAAGGCACGAGAGCATGAAATTAAGCATCACTAAAGCTAGAGAGATCATCGAGCACATGATTGATTAACTTGTGGCATATAAAGCAGTCGTCCACAACTACTAGCTACCTCAAAAAAATGTACGGAAAGGCCATCAAAGGCACGAGAGCATTAAATTAAGCATCACTAAAGCTAGAGAGATCATCGAGCACATGATTGATTAACTTGTGGCATATAAAGCAGTCTTCCACAACTACTAGCTACCTCAAAAAAATGTACAGAAAGTCATCAAAGACACGAGAGCATGAAATTAAGCATGGGAAAGTGTGGTTTAACTTGCATTGATACCACGTCCTAGTTGAGTTCTCACCCTAGGAAGCATTCTTAAACTGCCACTTTTAATACCCTTGCAAAATAGGCATGGCAGAGTTGGAGGGATTGATATATCAATTTTACAAGTTTGGAAGGCATACGTACCTATCACAAAGGTTAGCTCCCAATAGATGAATTAGGATTTGGTTGTGAGTTTGTGGGCTTGCACTTAGAGCCAACATAGATCCACAATTCTATCTTTGCTTTTCTAAGAAGGAGAGCCGTGACGCAAGGGTTTGAATGAAAATTTGAATCCATGCTGTTCTACTAGAATTCACGACACCATAGAAGCTCCACAAGCACCAGACAAGGATCAGGTGTGTTGAAGAACAGGTCCTAGGTCAATACCACGAGTATCATAAGGTGCTTACTTTGGATTCACATGAATGCCACAGTACAAAAGCTCCACAAGCAACAAATCAAACAAGGGTCAAGTGTGTTGAAGGAGAGGTCCTAGGTCAATATCAAGAATATAAGGTGCTTAATACACTAAAAGTTCCTAGAAGGGGCAACCAAAACCCGGCCCTGATGGCTACCATTAAATATGTGTCCCTAAATCAGGGGCGGCGGGATTGAACTTGCCCCTTCTGCTCAAAGAGGGGCGGGAAAAAACCCGCCCCTCCTTGTCAAAGATGGGCATCACCTCTTGTCCTTATCAAAGAAATTTGCCACCATATCCTTGTGTTCCTCCATGCTTGATGATGATCTTTGACTTGAAAGCTCCACTTGCATGAAGATGGCTGAGTTAAAATAGCAATGATCGACTTATAGAGTGCTTTCTTATTTCGACGGCACCACGTGTGCTTAGTTCTAGAGTTATCGGGCCATCTTTCTTTTACGAGCCCTTTGAGTGCTTTTAAGCAACTTATCTTTGTAGTTGAATATACAGTTTGTGGAGAGCAATTCTATTGTCTTGTCTTGTTGCACTTGACGTTGTGTTGTGGTGATTTATCCGGTCGGGTGTTTAAACTGTGTTTTCTTAAGTTGGTATCAGAGCCCCTTGGTGGCTTGGATCACCGGCCAAGAATATAGAGCTGCGAATTCACGACAGTTTGCTGGCTAGGAAGCACAAAACCGAGTCTGTGGAGATTCGTGGAATAGTGCAAAACTGTAAGAAGATTCAGAGGCAGAGGATTGTCAGCTGAATCAGAGGGCAAGCAAAAAGTGAAACTGGAAATCCTTCTGAAGGGTTGCTTGGCATTTGTGATTGGTTTGAATCCAATCGAACACCATTTGAAGAGTGGTTTGGAGCAGAATATTGCTTGTTGTAGGGCGACCTCAGAGGGATAGGTAGCTACTCAGATAGACTCTCAAGAAGATCAGATAAAGCCCAAAAACATCTTCTTCTTTGATAGCTAGGGTTTCAAGAAGGGAAAAAGCAGTTCTCTCTCAACACAAATCCGTTTTTGAAGCTGTGAAGAGCTAGGAGTGGGCGCCCTACTACTGTTGCGGATGTGTGGAGAGGTCGTGGGCGGCCGTGGATCAGCCAGCGAGCTGGAGTGAAGCAAATAGAATTTCCATAGCTTGTGTGTGAGGGCGTGGGGCTGTCATCGCTGATAGAGAAGGGAGAGAGAGGACCGTCATGTGCAGTGAGAAGGAGAGGCTTATAGCGAAAAGTTGGATCCATTAAGGAACAGTGTTGAGTTGTTAACAAGAGAAATGAGTGATCTAAAGGTCCAAATATCTGATGTTAAAGCCAAGCGAAAGAAAGCGAAGCCTAACATCAATGTTTGGTGTATCGCGAGGAAGATCATTCTAAGACCAACTGTCCCAGTTTATAGACTAATTATTTAGAAGAGGAACTATTCCTCTGTCCGATTAATAATCATGAGGAGGTAGCTTATACTACAACTCCTACTAACCAAAAAACTATGGTACCGAAACAGCGTACTAGTCAACAGTACACTATTTTGCGAAGGGACGGAACACGAGATTCCACTCCACCAACCAGAGTAAGGAGTTCGTGCTACAATTGCGGAGCCCCCAGTCACTATTCGCCTGATTGCCCTGAACCCAGGAGATCAGTAGGATATGTGCCGCTCTGCGCTAAATGTAAAGGCGAAGGGCATGTCATTGCTAAATGTCCTCAACCACAACAGCCACGGTCTAAACCAAGGTTTGTAAACTCGCCTAGGGAAGACGACCTTCGGCCATCTAAGACTAACACTGACATGATAGTTTAGAGGATAGAAGTAGAGTCTGAATTATTAGATCAAGTAAATAAAGTAACTACAAGAAGTAGTAAAGATTCTTTAAGTCTTAAAGATAAGAAGAAAACTAAGACAAAAATTGCGAAAACTGCGAAAAACATGACAAAAAAAGCCAAGGTCGCAGAAGAGTTAGTAAAAATTCCTAGTAATAAAGAATTAAAGCTTGATAAGTCTAATGGAAAACATTATGATGTTGATATTAGTTCAGAAGCTAAGAAGCTTTTAGACGAGGAACCTAGAAAAGTTAAAAAAGTGACATTTTCATATTCATTTATAAGTAGCGAGATACCTAGAGATCTGTCGCCGCTTTGAAACCATTCTTATAATATTGTCAAAGACCTTGTTTCTAGAATGCCCAATATAACTTTTAAACAGTTATTAGATGATAACCAATATTATAAAAAAGAAATTAAGCAATTTTTGCAAAATAAAAAGAGAAGAGAAGCAAAGTTACCATTAGTCAACATTGGATTAATTAATTATGGTGATGAAGGCCAACCAGAGATTCAATTAGTAATTAATGGCTACATCTTAGATAATGTACACATAGATTCCGGATCTTTGTGTAAATATAATGACTGAAGAAACAACATATGAATTAGGCATTCATCATAGAATAGCACCCACTTTAAGACATTTACGGTTAGCTGATGCAACTAGAAGATCACCAATAGGAGAACTATCTCAGGTTACAGTTTATATTGGAGACCATAAGTTTCTTATGGATTTTATAATATTGAAAACTACGAGACAATCGTCATATAGAGTGTTATTAGGACGACCATGGCTCTATCAGGCCGATGTTATAACCCATTGGAAGAAAAAGAAGATTACCTTCAGAGACCAAATGGAGACACCGACAGGAAAAAGTCATAAAAGAATTTCCATATCATGGGAAAAAGATAAGTACGAAGGTGAGACACCTACAACTTCCTCGAGCTATACTTCGGAGGAAGAAGCAGTCAGTAGGGACTGAGGAAGGGGAGATGTTAGTTACATTAAGAATACCTGCATACAGTAATAGAGTAGAATATATGAATAGACGAGATTGTGGAGTTCCAGAGACTAGTGCAATCATAGGAGATCAGACCATAGATAGAATACTAATAGACTCATGATCTAGTATCAACCTAGTAACGAAAACAATGAATAAAGAATTAGGATTAGAAAACTAGATACAACCTATCACTTATCACGAAATTCATTTAGCAGACGCAACTAAATGTATACCAGTTGGCGAGCTAAAAGGTATTAACGTAGTTATAGAGACAGAGACGTTTGTTATGAATTTCCTTGTCATAAATCCAGTAGATACGCCACCTTATTCGATATTATTTGGAAGACCATGGTTATATCAAGCAGATGCTATTATAAATTGGTGTATCAAACATATATTTTTTTCAGGAATTCTCACAGCCAGTCCAATAGGGGTCACCTTTTGAGATGGGGTGAGGAATTAGCTAGACCTGCTGAATCATGGATCAATTTCATAGAATGTTATGAGATTGATGAGGAAGTAGACATACCGACAACATCCGAGTCAAGAGAAGTTCTGGATGGAACCAGAGCAAGTCTGACTGAGGGGATGGTAGATCATAAGATGAGCAAATGTGATGATTATCAAGATTTTCAATTTTAGCTTCACTAGTCCACATACTATGAACATTTTCCATGATGAATCTAATCTTGAAACCAGACACTATCTTGATCTGCTTGAGGCTACATACTTGCTCATGGATGTACGTAGTGTCCTTCCTGGATGATTCACTTAATCTCAAGAGAAGTTTACAAATTGCCTCACAACATGTAAAGACCATCTAGTCCCACTTGCTACCATGACATCACCATCCCTCTTAACCAAGCAAGCATCTTTTCCAAAATCAACTTGGAGACCATCATCTAGCATCTTGCCAATTGTTGGTAGATTCTCTACCAATATCAAAATCAGTCGAAGGAATATTTCTGGTGTTGGTCGATCCAATAACTACAGTAGCAAGACTTGTACTTGTGAACCCAACCATAGCATCTTGTTGTGTAATACCATGAGTTGAGGAAAGAATAGTTAGTTATGTAAGAGTTAGTTGGATGTGACCTGTTAGTGGAAAGTTCAACAATATTCGGTTGTAGAAAGTGACAACCAAGAAACTCGATGGCAAGTGAGAAGGGAAAATAATAGAAAAGATGGGAGGTGGAGGAAAGAAGGGGCTACAACCAGAGTTGATGATGGGAAGAGTGTGAGTGTGTAGAGATCGAATAGTCTAGATATGGGAGAGCCGATGGGCAATCTAGAGAAGGATAGCCGATACGATGTGTTGGTGATCAGACTAGTGATAAGCGGAGTTGATGAGTGGGCCGCATCAGTTGCATGAAATTTTGTAAGAAGCTATTGTCATTGGAATGAGAATCCTTGGAGAAGAGTCTTATCATTTCTATATATTGTTTGTTGTATATGATTGTGTGTTGAAAACATGTAGTATTCTGATATGAATTGATGTGAATTGTGAATGTGAGAAAGACTCGTCTATTTGTTGACTGAATGAGAGATTATAGATCCATAGTTCGTGAATAGGGATCACGTAAGAAGTATGATAATTGAGTAGATCTTATTTGAGGTAACCGAAATGACAGGCCAGAGTTGTGATGTTGAATGCTTAGAATTAGATTGTTGACTTCTACTTGTCATGTATGAAAAGAGATATGTTATGAGTAGTAGTCTTTTTGGTTGATTAGATAAAAGTGATAGGATGCTTAATTGGCAGGTTCAAGTTTCAAGCAAGTATTTGGGTAAATCAAGAGAATTCAGCATTGGCAGTGAGTTATAAATCGAGGAGTTTTACCAAACATTGGTGACATTGACAACTCACTTAAATTAGTGCATGATACGACCAAATTACAATGGCAATTTTGGTTGCATCCACTTTTTTCTCATTTCTTTTTCAATATTTTATTGCTTAATAGATTCAATATACATGTTCTAAATTGCCTCATGTTTTATTAATTTCTATTGAAACGTACCATAACATTGTTTCCACCTTTGCAGTACTTTTTCAATTAGCTATCGTCAACTAAAGCAAGCCATGTTAGAAGGTATAAGAGAAGAAGACGAAAAATCAGATGATGAGGATCATCATTTTGTTCACCGCGAGGATAATTTAAGGGAAAGAAGAAGAGAACATCATGTTGAAGGAATTATTGAACAAAGAATTACCGAAAGGTCACACACTGCATATATGCGGGATGAGCTTGAAAAAATAAACAAAATCCATAAGAGTCAGTTGGATGAGATCCAGCATACCCGAGAAGAAACGGCGTGTGGTGTTCTATTATAGGGAAGCCACACTAGAAATGAATGTATGAATAAGGGCCCTTTTCAAACACATTATCAATCTAGATGTGTGTTCTGTAATAGATCTGGTCATGAATCGTTTAAGTGCGCTTCAATTCGATTAATCAAGCCAGACAACAACAGAGACCATTGAATCATGTGTATCAACCACATTGCAATAGCCACACTTTCCATCCCAAGTGCAAGTCCAAGAAGTTTCTAGTACAACACACATTAGCAGTCCTACAAAGACCGCCTGGTAATAACAACCAATTGTTGTCTAGAAATAAGATTCCTGCACATATAAGCTACATTGATGAGGAAGCATCTTATTCCTACAATTCCCCGTGTTACTCAGAGGAGGCTTCCATCTTTGATTGTTATGTAGACCCTGCATCACCTACCCAATGTGGTTACGTTGTGACACCAGTAGCAAAACTTATCGGTTGTTGGGTCTGTGGGCAACAAGGCCATGGGTTTTTATTTGTGAACTGAAAAAATTCTATTAAGCGTTCTGCGAATTCTATCAACATTTGTGAATTGAGTCTTTTATAGATGCTCCGCTTATTCAAATATAATGGCTACCAATCTGTCGGTTAATGTGCTTGTGGAAATTACAGATGAAGGTATCATGAACGATGATTGATGAAGGACCAACCAACGAGCAAGTACTTCATTATTTAGATTCACAATCATCCAATCTTACGAGAATACCAAAAGAGATTAACCTACCATCACCTTTTGCACATATAGATGAATCCTCTTTGAAATATTTATCGCAGCCTAGTCGATTGTCATCTGAACGATAAGGTATATAAATGGGATAATCCAATAAACGAAATTATCAGTACTATTGATGAGAGCCTTACAATCATAACGAATACTCAGAGCTCTCGTCTGAAAGTATTAATAACTTTCAGATTGTCAGATCATCCTCACAGAATAATACACTTCCAATGCTCTGCGGAAGATTAATTGAGAAACACAAGCAGATCCGACAAAAACTAAAATAGCCGATTGTTCCTCTTAATGAGCAACAAACAATTGACTTATCTAACGATGCTTCTTGTTTGAAGCCATGCCTCAATAGAGCCCCATCTTTACATAAAAAGAGTGATTGCCAGTTGGCTGGTGTCCGCTGGCATCCATCTAGTTCCTTTTCAATGCTTGCTGATAAGCGGTGGAAGTTGGCCGTAAACAGTCTATCTGCATAAATGAACTCAAATTGTCACTGTTGGAGCATTTGCAGATCCCAAGACAACCCTAACACTAGTTAATAAGTGAGAGGGATTTGGCACCCTACGTGTGTAAGTCCAACCCGATGATCACATAGAGATTTGATTAATTACAAGTCAATAAAAGGACTTTAGGCCTTTTTGTGGGACTTTTAATGTCGCAGGGCCTAAATGTCAAGTTAGTGAATAAAGTTGGGTTTCCCTCCAATTTTGGATGGTTCCTGCTCCTTTTTAAATTTGAGTAATTCGGGAGGCAAAAATGGACCAATAGGATTCAGAGGCTAGGGTCCTCCTCTCTACTATAAAAAGGGACCAACTCGAGCTCCTACACATGTTCATTTCCTCATTTCAATAAAGCAGATTGGTTCTCTTGTGAAATGGATTGATGAATGTCCTTGCTCTCTATCACTTTTCCTCCATCTCACATGCTTTATTTGGATTTTGATAATTGTTGGATCTGATTGTTATTGGAATTGCATGTTATTATACTTTCTATGAGGGAGAAAGAGAGAGAGAGAAAGAGTAAGCTATCTTTGTTGTGGATCTAGTGTTAATATTTAGGGTTAATGGATGTTAGAGTTAGATGTGGATCTTCATTCATGCTGAAATCTGAACTATACTATCGCTCTCATGGGAACGAATCTATGCGTGACAACTAACTTCGTCTCTTTGATGCTAGATTGACTAGATCTTGGTTTGAGGTTAGGCAAGGAAAGAAACCCACTACAATTTTGGCGCCGTTGTCGAGGAGCTATGCCAATTTTTCAGTTTCCAGCATGTTTGTTGGATGGTTAGCATGCATTAGGCATCTTGTTGTTGCATGAATAGTGTTAGATCTACATTTAGGATTAGTTTGGGAGTGATTTTGCTTAATTTGAGTGGATGTGCTTGTTTGAAATCTAATTTGATTGTTAAACAGAGAAAGCTATTCAAATCACCAATCTTAAGATCCATTTGAATCTGAGATATTAGAAAAAACAACAAAAATTGGTCAAATCTGTTAGATTTTGGTCAAAAGGACGCAAAAATCGTCATCAGAGTTGATAACTTTTTTTCTCTTTCTAAAAACCTTTCTCGAGTTGCAGACACCTTTGGTTTTGATCACAGAACTTTCAGTTTGAAGGGCGAAGATTAATTCCCAGCAGATTTTCAGAAACATAGAAAAAAACCGTCAAAAAACACCAAAAAATCACCAGAACCCTAAAAATACAGAAAAAGAACCTTATGTTGGATTTATTGCTCCTACTCTCCTAAATCCCATTTTTAATCTGCCTCCATTCTTGTTGCATATTTACTAACGTTGTCATGCAACCTGCATATTTACACGCAAATTCGCACAGACGAATAAAGGGCGAAAGAATCACGAACACTGTGTTTTTATATAGGTTATGGTGACAGACGAAAAGAGGACACTATCTTACAGAATGTTGAAAGTGCCCTAAAATTTTTCACCTATCAAAAATTATGTGTAAAAATGCAATGTCCTCTTTTTTGCATTTTTTGCCTGTCAGGAATTACGTGCAAAAATGCAGTGTCGTCTTTTTCACATTTTTTCCCTGTCAAAAATCACGAGTAAAGATGGAGTGTCGTATTTTTCGCCTATGGCAGTTTACGTTCATTTATGCAGAATGACAGTTTACGTTCATTTATGCAGACAAACTATTTAGGACCAATTGTCACCGCTTATTAGCAAGTAACTTCTAAGAAGAACTGGATGAATGCCAGTGAACTCCAGCCAACTGACAATTATTTGACGACCTAATTACTTAGTACAAATCAGCTGTTCATACATCTCACAATAAGTCCGGAATCAATGTTGTGAATTGTGAAGGAGTTGAGTGTTATTACATGACGCTTTTTGCGCTCTCATTAAGCAAATCGTTCAGAATCAGAAAGTATTGTTGTTAGCTCTCTATCAAGCTTTCAAGCTTGAATCTCTTGAACATTCTAGCTCAGTCTTTTAGAGATTTATTTTAGAGTTACTATAACACTACTGCTTATCAGCAAAGTTGCTTATTTCAGACTTATTTTCAATTACTCAGAGACAACTTTAGAGTGCGCTGTTTCTATATGCTATTGTCTTGCACTCATTAGCATCCGATCTTGTTTATCTGAATCAATACTATTTTCTTATTGTGTTCAGTTTGTGTCAGAATGCATGCATCTCCGTATTGCTTTTGTAACTGATAGAAATTGTCTGAGAATTCAATACTTTATGTTTGGCTACGTAATCACCTATTTTTGACAATTTCATCATGTAGAAACAAAGATGGTGCCATTTCATGTGACTTCTTATTTGAAAACTTCAATTCGAAGTATCTTTTAATAGTAGGGCTTGATAAGAAGATTGCAATAGTTGATAAATTGGGGATATTTAGATCCATAGGCTTTGCCAAAATTCTTTTGTATATAAGGACTAAGGAGGATCGCATCTCAATGAAGAGGATGATGGTAGGATTCTCAAATCTACCAACAATCCAAGTGCATGATGGAGATTTGCCAAGGCTTGAGGAGAGTCTTCTCAACACATGCTTTCATGGAGATCTCCAAGAGGCAAGGCCGAGTCTATAAGGCTCAGAATACATGGCAAAGAGGGGCAATTTTAAGGTTGTATCTACTTCAACACATTCACATTTGTCTCTCTCCCATTATTTGATGTACCATCTTGCTTTATTGAGACTTCTACATCTCAAAGTTCAAGACAATACTAGTTTTGCATGATGCCTATTGTATGGACATATTTCTTGTCATTGATGGCTTAGATATGTTGCAGTAACTTTTGCGGTAGCCTGCTTGGTTGCTCTAGCCTCTACCCAATTTGTAGCATAGTCAGTGGCCACTAGGATGTATCTTGATTGAGTACCACGGGCGGTTGGGCTGATTGGTCCTACAAAATCAATTCCCCACTTATGAAATGCTTCTCCTTTAGTTAATGAAGTTAAAGACATAAAATCAGCTCGTTGAGGAGTCTTGATTCTTTGGCAGACGTCACAGGTTTTGATTTGTGCGTATGTATCCTTAAATAACGTCGGCCACCGAATTCGGCTAATAGTATTTTCTTAGCGGTACCGTCAAATGAGAAGTGTCCTCCTCCTTCACCTTCATGCGATAGAAAAATTATTTGTTCTACCTCATCCTCATTAATGCATCTCCTAATTATTCCATCTACACATTTTTCATACAGATGCCCGGCAATTAGAAGGTAAGGTCTAGATTTGAAAATCAGTTTGTGCTGATCGACTTTAGACATAGTTGGATCCATTTCTTTGGATGATAAGAATGATACTATCTCTTTAGCCCATCTAGGAGTAGCATCCATTTTGAATAGTTATTAATAATCTTAAAGTCGAACTCTAAGAGAATAACTAACCATCTTGTTATACAACCAATGTTGCATGGTTTATTCAACAGATATAGCAATGCTTGATGATCGATATAGAATTAAAACTGATTTCCTAGCAGATAATGGCTTAGTTTTGTACAACATTTATCATTGCTAAAGCTTCTCTTTCGGTTGTGAAATCGAATAAAATAATCTTTCCCAAATTCTCTCGGTTGTGTTAGGATGACTCCAATAGAATGCTTACTAGCGTTAGTATGAACATGGAATTCCAATTGGTAGTTCGGTGCTTGGAGAATGGGTGCAGACAAGAGCGTGCTTCAAATCCTCGACTACTTGTATTCTTTCTTTTCTGGAACAACTTCATAAATTAATCTGGATTTTTTCAGAGTCGTCACAAAATGCACATAAAAGCGTGCATTTCAAGCACTTATTCAAAAAATCATATCTCATAAACTATGATGAATCACATCAAATTCTTTCACATGTGTGTTCTTCATATATACATTTATCGATTAAAAATTTTGAGACCTTCATTTTGAGCAACTTATATGTAAGATATGATGTGTCAAACATGTGGGGGTACTGATGAAACTTCGATATTTTCATATATGGGACTACATTGTTGTGAATTTTACATTCAATTTTCAGTTTGTATACTCTTAAAAATCCTATATGATTGTAGAAACATGCCTAACAAAAACGAAATTGAATTTGGAGACCTATAGAGATAGATACGTGCAATCAAAGTTACACTTTTAAGTGTTGATAAAAATCATCAAAACTGAAAATATCATATATGAGTATATAATACCATGATTTTAACAATATTCTTTTTGGTTTGTCTACTTTAAAAAGTATTATATGACCATAGAAACATGTCTCTCAAATTTTTTTCGATTTGGAGTTATGTAGAGATAGATATGTGCATCTAAAGTTACCCATGTCAATTGCTGAAAAGTATGGAAAATTATTGAAGGGTGCTAGAAAGTTTCAACTCTTTTGGAGGTGCTTTTTACAACCCTGTCTACTTTCAAAAATCCTTTATGACCACAGAAACATCTCTGTAAAAAAAAATCAATTCGGAGTCTTATAGACATATATACGTGCACCTAAAGTTACCCATGTGAAGTGTTGAAAAGTGCTGAAAATTGAAGTTTGTTGGGGTCAAATTGCCATCAATTGAGAGAAACTTTTTTTAAGTCTTCCAATAACACAATGTAGATTCAAGTCTAGTTCCACATACAATTGAAAATTTGGAATTTCAATCATTTGATGGCATGTTATGTCTCGTCAAGTCACCAAGGGCTTTATGCACACTTTTGTGCGCACGCACACAAAAATGTGCTGAAAACAACTCTAATGTTAATGGTAAAGAGAAGTGATCTTTTTTTGTGACTTTATTCAATTCTTTTAAATCCACACATATTCTTAGTTTACCTTTTTTCTTGAGAACTACCACGATGGGCGATAACCATGTCAAATGTTCAATCTCTTTAATGAAACCTAAAGCTAATAATCTTTGCATATCTTCTTTAATCTTTTCTCTATAGAGCAGATTACAACGGTAGGGCTTCGCTTGGACTGGCGTTGCATCTTTTTCTAATGGGATGGAGTGCACGGCGATATCAGGCGGTATCCCCTCCATCTATAATTCCATGCAAAGACATCACGGTACTTCCTTAAGAATTTTTCTAAATTTTTTCACTGTCGTCTATAAAGATGGGCTCCTATATGTACGAACCTATCTTTTTTTTAATCTAGATCTTTCAAGTTCAAAGGAACTTTTTTTATTGGCCCATCAAATGATGATGATTCACTTGTTGGTTCTCATTTCGGTTGTTGTAACTCAATAGAAACGACACCATCGTGAAATCTATGCATTTCCTCGTTATTAAGAATGCAAAACTTATTTACCTTCTCCCTAAAGGACTGACTCATTCTCATGATCGCTCCTTTTCCTTGAGGAACCTCCCCAACAACACGCTCATCATCCTTCTTATCCCAAAGACAAGGAATAGAAGGATCGCTATGAGCAAGGAACTCAGTGATGTAAACCATGGACTCTTGCACTAGCCATCCTTCTGCCATGCTACTCTCAGGCCTTGCTCTTTGTCTTACGAAGCCTTTCAATGATTTGTCATGGTATCAGAGCATACCTACATGGTATCAGAGCATTGATTCTTCTTCAAGACCTAATATTATTTCGATATTAGAGCAAAAAGCTCTAATACTTGATATCTTTCACGATAGCAAATTGATATCATATTCTTCAATTCCGTTCATCCTTTCAATATCAGATAATTGATTTCCTGTTGTTGGCATCACTACATCTTAGTGTCATCGATACAATCGACAGACTAAGTTTGAGATGGATTCTCAAAGTAAAGCTAGTCTTATCGCAGACAAGTAGAATGGATCCAATTATCATTTGATGAAATTTAAGATGACAACCTTGCTAATCGCCCTTTCTAATCGCCAACAAGTTGTGGGATGTTGTTATAGGTATCGAAGTGAAACCTAAAGACGACACAAAAGACTCAAAATGGGAATTGAAGGATGGTAAAGCTTTCGCACTTACTATCGTCAATATATCAAATAAAGAAATTGGCCACATAGCTGAAGCAAAAACTTTGAAAGAAGTTTGGGACATTCTGAGCTCACTATATGATGAGAGAGACATAACTACCAAGTTACATCTTCGAAGGAAATTCTTTACACTCAAGATGTCAAATGGTAATTCTCTTCAAAATCATATTAACCAGTTTAAGAAACTCTAGATGGTTGTTGTCGAATCAGTCTCAGATCTCTAAAAAAAAGCTATGGATAAAGAGTATTCATCTCTTATCAAGAACCAGACATGGACGACTGTCGAATTACTTGCTAGCAGAAATGTAGTTGATTGCAAATGGATTTTCAACGTCAAGTACAAAGTCGACGGAAGCATCGACAAAAGAAAAACTCGACATGTCGCCAGAGGATTTTCTCAGGTATACGATGTCGAGTACACTGAGACTTTCAATCCAGTAGTCAAACATTCTTCTATTCGACTTTTATTATCAATTGTTGCTACAACAGATTTGGAAATACATCAAATGGATGTACAAACAGCATATCTCAATGGAGTTATTGAACAAGACATTTATATGGTGCAACCCGAAGGTTATATTATCAAGGGTAAACACAATCATGTGTGTAATCTGCTTGAGCATGGTCTCAAAGGATCAATACTTTTCTTATTGATCATGGCTACACACCTAGCTCTTTCAAATGTTTACTTCAAGACAGTGCATCAATCTTTTATCATTATCACTTTGTATGTGGATGATACATTGCTTTTTAGCAACAGTACTGATCTGATAAAAGAAGACAAGACAATGCTATCTTCTGAATTTCACATGACCAATCTGGGCGAAGCTCATTTCTACCTTGGTATTCAAATCCATAGAGACAGAAATTGAAAGTTGATCCACATTACTCAACAAAAGTACATCTACAATATGTTAGTCAGATATAATCTGATTAATTGCAAGTTAGCTCTCTCACCAATGGAACCAGGTCTCAAATTGTCAAAGGACCAGTGTCCTGAAAAAATTCAAGAGAAGGAGAAGATGTGTTACCATTCTATTATAGGATCTCTTATGTACGCAATAATCTATACAGGCTAGACATAGCTTTTGCAATCAGCTCTCTCAATCAGTATATGACCAACCCTGGTGTAACACATTGGAAGGCTCTTATCAGACTCATGAGATATCTTCGAGCTACTATGGACTTTTGCATTTGTTATGGAGCAGTCGGCAATGACAAACTCAATTTACTCAGTGGTTACACAGATGCAAGTTGGGCAGGAGATGTAGACACTCGTAAATCCACTTTTGGATTTACATTCTTCCTCAACAATGGTTCAATTTCCTAGAACAGTCGCAAGCAAACTTTGATAGCTCTATCTTCCACTAAATCAAAGTATATCGTAGCCTCACAAGCTACAAAAGGAAGCAGTTTGGTTGAGAAACTTACTTTCAGATATCAATCTGAATCAAGCTATTCTGACATCATTATTTTGTGATAATCAAAGTGCCATTGCCTTGTTAGCCAACCCTAGATTTCATTCTAAAAGTAAGCACATTGAACTGAAGTATCACTTTGTTAGAAGCAAAGTTCTCAACAAAGAGGTCAGATTGTAGTATAGTCGAACACAGGATATGATAGCAGATATTTTTACCAAAGCATTAAGCTTGGATGCACGCCAAAAGTTTTGTGTAGAACTAAGTTTAAAAGTCAAGGCATTCATGGATTCAAATTAAGAAGGAGTGTTGCATTATTCTCTTTCCTACTAATCGACTAATTGGTTTTTAATCTTCATCCAACTATTTATCCAGTTCTGTGGATTTTTTCGTGTCTTTATACAGTCTGCATAATTACAAGTGCTTTTACATAGTTTGTAGAAATACACAGAGTTTGACAACGGTGTCTCATTTTCTGTATCTACAAACCGGATAGTGTCGTCTGTCAAGAATCTCGTGTAAAAATACAGTGTCAATTTTTTTGCATTTTTTGCCTGTCAATAATTACGTGTAAAAATGCAGTGTCATTTTTTTTATTTTTCTCTTGTCAGGAATTATGTGTAAAAATACAAGGTCGTCTTTTTGCATCTTTCGTTTGTCAAAAATTACGTGCAAACATGCAATGTCATCTTTTTCGCATTTTTTGCCTATCAAAAATTACGTGGCAATTTACGTTCATTTATGCAGAATGACAGTTTATGTTCATTTATGCAGACATAGTGTTTACGACCAATTGTCATCGTTTATCAACAAGCAAGTTCTGAGAAAA
This sequence comes from Diphasiastrum complanatum, assembly GCA_029204225.1. Classification (NCBI taxonomy): domain Eukaryota; kingdom Viridiplantae; phylum Streptophyta; class Lycopodiopsida; order Lycopodiales; family Lycopodiaceae; genus Diphasiastrum; species Diphasiastrum complanatum. Next base: position 3,222,951 of record CM055103.1, read on the forward strand.
ATTGAATGAATGCCATTGGACACCAGCCAACTGGCAATCACATTTGACGACCTAATTACTTAGTATAAATCAGCTATTCATACATCTCATTATCAGTAGAAATATTAACATTGTGAATTGTGAAGGAGTTGAGTGTTATTACACGACACTTCCTACGCTCTCATCAAGCAGATTGTTCACAATCAAAAAGTATTGATGTTAGTTCTCTATCAATCTTTCAAGCTTGAACTCTCTTGAGCATTCTAGCTCAGTCTTTTAGAGATTTATTTTAGAGTTGCTATTTGCACTACTGCTTATCAGCAAAGTTGCTTATTTCAAACTTATTCTTAGTTACTCAAAGATCGCCTTAGAGTGCGCAGTTTCTATTTGCTATTGTCTTGCACTCATTAGCATCTGATCTTATTTTTCTGAATCGATACTATTTTCTTATTGCATTCAATTTGTGTTAGAATGCATGCATCTCTGTATTGCTTTTGTAACTGATAAAAATTGTCTGAGAATTCAATACTTATGTTTTGATGCGTAATCACTTAGTATCTAGCAAAAGTTAGTTGCTAAAGGATGAACGTGATCTTCATCACTACTGCTTTGTTCAATTTTTGATAGGCGTAGTCATGCATTGGAAGTAGGAAGTTTCCACATTCACCTATTTCTGACACGTGGTAGTACTAGCATGCAACTCCTTTTCTTCACATCCAAAAGTGTAACTACCAAAATAGTGACACATATCACTTTGCATGCATGCTTATCCACCTACTTCTACCTACTTTACTTTGTTTCCAAGGTCAAAAAGATTTTGTTCGCGAATATTTTGAGACAGTCTGTCTCTTCTTCTTAGTTTCATGTTTCGCAAATTGTTCGCGATATATGACAGTCTTTGAGCTTGAAGTAGAATCCAGAACATTTCGTGAATTGTTAGCGACAATTTCGCGACATCTAAGGTTTGAACAAGAAACAAGATATTTCGTGACAAGAATCTTCCGCGAATCCTTCGAGTTCGTTTCAAAATAGACAAGACAGATTTCATGAATCTTTCGAGTTGGTCATGAATAGAAATGTCCAGAAGCACCAGACAAGCATCAAGTGTGTTGAAGGATACCTAGGTAGATATCAAGAGTATAAGGGGCTTAGTTTAATTAATTAATTCACTACGCTAAAAGTCCCTAGAAGGGACCCGCCCCTGCTGGCTGCCATTAAATATGTGTCCCTAAATCAGGGCGGGAACCCGCCCTTCTCCTCAAAGAGGGGCGGGGAAAAACCCGCCCCTCCTTGTCCTTGTCAAAGAGGGGCACCGCCCTTTCTCCTTGTCAAAGATATTTGCCACCATATCCTTGTGTTCCTCCATGCTTGATGATGATCTTCGACTTGAAAGCTCCACTTGCATGAAGATGGCTGCACCATAAAGAGTGCAATTTGAGGCTTCCATGCCTCATAAATATCATAAAGATCAAGATCATAAGATGAGCAAATGTAATGATTTTCAAGATTTTCAATTCTAGCTTGACTAGTCCACATACCAGCAACTTTTTCCATGATGAATCTAATCTTGAAACCAAACACTATCTTGATCTTCTTGAGGCTACATACTTGCCCAAGGATGTAAGTGTCCTTCATGGATGATTCACTTAATCTCAAAAGAAGTTTACAAATTGCCTCACAACATGTAAAAACATGAATTTTCACACTATGAGTAACAAACTCATTCTTGCTCTTACTAGATCCAAGAGCATACATTCAATGACACAACCACTTGCTTTCAAAATTATTTGGAAATGTATCTAAGCCATCAATGACAAGAAATATGTCCATACAATAGGCATCATACAAAACTAGTATTGTCTTACTTAAACTTTGAGATGTAGAAATCTCAATAAAGCACGATGGTACATCAAATAATGGAAGAAAAGCAAATGTGAATTTGTTGAAGTAGATACGACCTAAAAATTGTCCCCTTTGCCATGTATTGTGAACCTCATGTCAAAGCGCGCAATTTACTTGACAAAGGATAAGAAACAGACTTGAACTCAAAACATTTTTACTCATGATCAACCTCGAAGGATTCATGAACTTTGTCTTGAAGTCAACTCGAAAGATTCACGAAATAGTTACCAGTAGAAACTTGTGGCTTTCTTGTTGAAGCTCAAAAGATTCACGAACAAAATTTTGTCGCGAAATATTTTGTTTCTTGTTCAAACCTCAGATGTTGTGAAATTGTCACAAACAATTCATGAAACATGAAGCCAAGACAAAGAGATAGACTGTCACGAAATATTCGCGAACAGAAATTATTCGACCCTTGAAAACGAAGCATCTATTCAAATATCAACCGTCGTAAATGGTTAGATCTACTGTTACATAATTGAAAGACCAAAGGACCTGTAAATAAAAGGCCAAAAGACCTGTCCTGTAGCAATACAAATACATGTGCACTACTCGTTGTAACTAACTCATTCAATCAGAGACACAACAGCGAGATAAGATAGCAAGAGATGTATATTGAGTCAAATTTAGAAATTATGAATTCATATTTGATCAATAGTTTCTAATTGTCTAAAATTATCTTAAGTTGTCTCTTACTTCCGCATATAATTTTCGCATGCATATTCAATCAGAACTAATTGCATTGTCTATTTTGATCTGAGCTAGTTTTACTAGCATACACTCGAGATTTTAGGTAAGAACTTGTTATGCAAAATAGAAGATTATGAGCAAATGTCAAATGATTTTGACTCTCCAACTGAGATACCAAGAACAATCAACAATGCACTGGCCCTGTTACAATGGAACTTCACCTCTCTCAGTTCTCCCTTAAGAAAAGCTCACAATTTCTACCATAAAAGGCCACCAATTGAGGCTCCATTTGTGTGTACTAATAGTTTCTAGTTAGGGTTTATAAACTGGAAACACGTTGTCATCCACGACATTACAATCAAATTTGCATTTGCTAACTTAAACTTTGGCCTTTTTAAAATTATTCAAATTACAGGGCTCAGGTTTCACGACGACGCTTTATTGAGTGGCTGAATAGAAGAAGAAGCGTTAATCAAGATAATGGAAAATAGAAACATATATCAATGAAGATACTTTAAATAGAATCGCTTGCTTTTTCTTCATCCATAGGCATGTTGGTCCATTAAAATTGGTGTGTGTGCAGGCTGAGAATGAGCTATGTATAGTTCGTTCTTCATCTAGTTTGTCATGGCTTCAACAAAATTATGTTAATCATGTTCCATGTTTCCAATTTTTGCAATTACCCTTGCATTACTTTTTAAGACTACTCTACTATGGAAAGAGTTAGTCAAATTACATTCGCACTATGGCACTGGCACTTGTGCTTGTTGAAGAAGGATGCATAAGATTGTGCATTGGTTCTTTATATGAAATGCCCTTTCAATTGTTAGAGGTAGAGGGTTTGAAATTCTCGAGCTTATGAAATTTAGCTAGCTCAAATTCGATTCCCACCAGTCAAGATGGCTCAAATTTGATGCTTGGCAAGTGATTTTGGTCCTTGTCACCCAACATTCACCGCACTCAATCAATCTCAAGCTTGGGACATTTAGATTGCTCAAGTTTGTTTACTTATTGATGGAATTGGCATCTACCATACAATAAAGATCAAAGGTAATGTATATCACTTCTTGAGATGGGTGAATAATGTCCCTTGTCACTTGAGGTTTCTCATGGACAATGGTAACATGAGTGCATTCATATCACTCGAGATAGCTTAAATATGATGTATATTTTGATATATAGTTCAATTTCAATATATGCCACTCAAGAGAGTATGGGTCTTGAGCAAGTTTTCCCGAGCACCCATGCACCCGCGGCTATAAGCTAAAGGCTAGAATGCAGTCATATATATAAGTGATCTTTTCTTGATCAACATCCATTCAGTAATGGAAAATACTTTTGGCTTGAAAGAATAAAAAATTATTTAGTTCAATCGCATGAAATTTATAGCTTCTCAATGCAGTAAAAAAATTGTTGTAGGGGCAGAGTTTGTTTGGGCCAATTTTCATGGCTATTTAAGACACTTTGGTGGATTCCATAGTTCAAAATGCACCAGGTAATAGCTCTGATAGGACAAGCTAGCGTGGTGCTCAATGCATGCTACAATATTTTAGCTTTGAAGATATCTTTTCTTCATTTCATGAGTCTCATTTAAGACAACCGATGATCAACCTCCATTTATTAAAAAACGTAGCAAGCTTTTACATTGTCCACATGTTACTCTGCATGTCTTTAATAGAGCTAGATGCTGACACAATTACTTTGGGACTTTGGGCCTTTGGGCCTCTCACGAAGTACTTGGCAGTTATCATAGGCATTTCCGAGTAGGCATGATTATTCTTTTACCAAGTCTTTAGTGTCTGTAAATCCTTTTGCGGAATCAACTAGCATAAATTAGATGTCTGATATAAAACTCCAACTCATTTTCAATGCATTATTTCACACCCACATCAAGCCCCTCATAGATGCGTAATGCCTATTTAACAATCACATTGACTATGCAATTTTATGATAGAGCTTCATTGGAAAACTTCAAAATTGCAAGGAGGCAATTTAGATTGTGTCAACAATGACGAATCAACAAATTCTTCTTCAACGGAGCAATCCCTTGAGACAATCTCATAAGAGAATGACTTAAGTGATTCAATATGAAGCAATAAATGAAACCTTAGATAATAGTATAAACAATTTTAAAATTAAAAAAAAAAAAAAAAAAAAACTGGGACCAAGTGACCATGCATTTCTAGTAGTCCCATTAGTGTATGTTGATAACATGTAAATGGGGATAAAATTGCCTCTACTCAAGGTAGCACATTTGAGAATAAACATCTCTAAATGTTAGTTCTCTAAAACTATCCTTAAAGTCCATCTTGTTTGGTAACCTCAATGCATACAACAGATATGCATGTGTACATTCCATGACCATTTGATGCTAAAGTCATGAACTTTTAATTTAATGACCAAACCACCACTCCCAAACTCTAAGGCCTAAACCCTAACTCCACCAGGGCTTTGGAACTAGCCTGAATAGTGTCCACTTTGGATGCTTCACTATTTCTTACATCAATTTTATACATCAAGATGTAACTAGAACATGAAGAACCAAATAGAATGTAAATGAGATGATTCCACTATGCTTCAAACTTTGAACTTTCTGGAAAATAACAGCAACCAAACAATAAATGTGAGTGATGACCACTTGCTTGCTTGTCTCCTCCAACTTTGTCCTTTCTTGATATGTCTCCACCATAAAACTCCATGAATGAGCCTCCATCTTCATCTTGCCACAAGATGCCATCATCACTTGATGACTTGATCATGAATGAGTGACAAAATGAGCCTCCAATAGTTTCATTTCCATTAGCAAAACCAGCCAAGAATTCTAGAACAACTCCAACATCAAAATGATGTAAAACCATGTAGCCAGTTTCACCATATTTTGACAATTTGCACACATTCACATCAAATTGCTCAAACATGAGATAGAACAAGTAAAGTGAACTTGAACAAAACTTGCTTGCTGCTCCTTTGACATTTACTTGAGTCTTCAAATACCTGCAAAAGTAGATCCAGAACATCTTTACCAATTGACTCTCCTTTGATGCTCTTGACTAGCTCCAAATTGCCACTTGCCCTTTTGTGTTATTGAGATATCAAAATTTTGCTAAGTTCAGCACTCAATGGACAATCTTGAGTGAAAAAAGCTAGAAGTTCAACTATCTTGAGTGATAGGTAGCAAATTTGAGCTATCTCATGTGATAAGGATTGAATATCATCAATAAGTGGTGGAACTTGAGCAATGTGGATGTACTACACTCGTCGTTGGACGATAAGGATGAATCAATGAGCCACGTAAAGCAACATTGACCAAAATTGACTTCCCTCATATATACGCATCATACTCAAGCTGTCATAGGTGAACCTCAAGTGAGAGCTCTGAGTATTCATTATGATTTTAAGGTTCTCATCAATCGTATTAAGAAATTTGTTTCTTGGATTATCCCATTTGTATACCTTACAGTTTGGATGACAAGCGGCCTACCAATTAAGCATCCTATAACTTTTATTCAATAACCAAAAAGACTACTACTCATAAATTCTCCATAGCAGATGCACTGGTCATGGTAGCTTGAATATACCTCATGACACTTATGAGTGCCTTCCAATGGGTAATGCCAAGATTAGCCATATATTGGCTGAGTGAGCTTACTGCAAAAGAGATGTCAAGTCTTGTACAGACCATTGCATACATGAGAGAACCAAGTATCGATCGATAAGGATACTCTCTCATCTGCTCCTCTTCCTGCTTGGTCTGAGGACATTGATCCTTTGACAAATGCAAATCTGAATCCATCGGTGAGTGAGATAATTTACAATTCATTAGATTGTATCTGCTAAGAACATTGTGAAGATACCTTTGTTGAGTGGTATAGATCAGCCGTCTCGCTCTGTTTCTGTGGGTCAAAATGCCCAAACAGAAGTGAGCTTCGTCCAGATCAGTCATGTCGAACTCTGAAAACAACATCTGCTTAGAATCCTTGACCAAATTGGTATTGTTGCTGAAAAATAATGTATCATCCACGTATAGGGTGATGATAATGAAGGATTGCTACACCGACTTGGAATAGACGTTGCGATCAGCAGTGCTTGGCTGAAAACCTTGTTCAATGAAGAATGTGTTGATCCTCTGAAACCAAGCTCTAGCAGATTGTTTCAATCCGTAAAGTGCTTTATGGAGTTTACAGACATGATTCTTCATATCTTCCAGAACGTATCCTTCGGGCTGGAACATGTAGATGTCTTCTTGTATAACTCCATTCAGATAAGTTGTTTGCACATCAAGTTGATGCACTTCGAGGTCGGCAGTTGCAGCATATGATAGGAGCGCTGGGATTGACAAATGTTTGACTACAGGACTGAAAGTCTCACTATAGTCGACGTTGGGGATCTAAGTGAATCCTCGTGCCACCAGTCTTGCCTTCCTTTGATCAATTTTTCTATTGGCATTGTATTTGATCTTGAAGATCCATTTGCGACCATGTCTAGTTCTTGATCAGAGAGAAATACTCCATGTCCATAGCTTCTCTCTAAAAATCAAAGTCTGGTTGGCTGGGTGCCTCTTCGAGTATTGTCGGTTCCTGTATCAAGAGACATGCAGACTCAAGAGTATACCTTGTGGGCTGTGTGCGCACTCGGCTTGATCTTTTGGGAGGAATCGACTGATGAACCACTCCTGGGACTTGTTGCTGGGTAGCAGTTGTAGAACATCTCAACAGACAAGTCTCAGTTCTATCAACAAAGTGCATAGTACTCAAATTGACAAAGGTTAAGAAACTCGAAACTCGAAACTTGAACAGTTTGCAAAACACGAACTCAAACAATTTGCGAAATTGAGAAGCTTGAGCACGAAACTTGAACAAATAATTATCATGAAACTATTGCAAACAATTTCTTCTTCAAACTTGAAGCTCGAAGCTTGAAATTGTCGTGAACTCAAAATATTCGCGAATTTGTCCCAAAAGATCAAAAAGACTGTCACGAAGCAGAAATTGTCAAAGATACTGTCGCGAACAAAATATTGTCGTGAATCTTTCAGAACAACAAATCTATTATGACCAAAGAATCTTTCGAGAATCAATTGTGAATCTATCGCAAATCTTTCAAGAATCTTTCAACTCTGAGAAACCAGAACGTTGTTGAATATTAACCGTCAAAACGAATGGATTCTGTTACAGAAGGAAAAAGGCCAAATTCCAGATCTGAAATCCACTTTTGAATTCCCCATTTTTTATTCCCCAACCTCTATCTTCTGATTTTCCAAGCGGATTCCCAAATCTACATTCCCAATCCACATTCCCCACTTCCATATTCCCGACCTCTTGCATTCCTACATTCCTATTCCCAGGGCTTAGATCCTGAAATCCCAGATCTAAGTAGCCTTGTTGCTTTCCCAAAAGGATGCTTTCCCAAGTTACAAACTTAGAAAGGAATCTTTTGTTTGGATGAAACTAAGATCGGGTTGAAAGACTAGATCTCGAATACCAATACATTAACCTCTCAGTTTTATTTTCTAACAATAAACTTATCCTTTTCTCAATGAGCTGATTTGGAAAACTCCTCATGAGATATGGTGGAAGTCGAAGCCAAATCTTGCACATGTTCGGACATTTGGATGCGTAGTATATATGCACATACCAGATAAGCTGAGAAAGAAACTTGATGAAAAGACAGAACAAGGTTTTCTGGTAGGATTCGAGTTACATTTGTCATATTATCATGTTTATGTACCCGAAACTAGCAAGATAAAAGCTGTTCGAGATGTTAAATTTGATGAGTCGAAATACATAGTAGATAGTGATCTAGTCGACTATGAAATTCTCAAAAACTATTATGAGCTATCAACGACGACAGCAGAAAAACAAGCAAAAGATAAAAGAGAATTATCAAATTCAGAGGGAGGTCAAGATCGAGTACTTGACAAACTCGAATCACTAGTTCGAATTCCAGCAGAAAAAGTTGAATCAGAATCGATACAGAATCGAACTCGAAACCACCTGTGAAATGATCTGATAGACAAACGACAATCTTCATCAGCTCAATGGATATTCTGATGCAAGCTGGGGAGAAGATGTAGACAATTTTAAGTCCACATCTGGATTTACATTCTTCTTCAACAGCGGCCCCATCTCATGGAACAATCGTAAGCAAACTTCTATTGCTCTTTCTTCTACAGATGCAGAATACATTGTTGCTTCCCAATCTATTAAAGAAGTTTTTTGGTTGAGAAATTTATTGTCAGACGTTAGTTTGAATCAGTACAACCCCACAAATATATTATGTAATAATCAGAGTGCTATTGCCTTATCAGCCAACCCTAGATTTCACTCTAGGAGTAAGCACATTGAAATCAGATATCACTACATCAAGGGCAAGGTTTTCAACAAGGAGGTAAGTTTAACTTACTACAGACCTCAGGACATGGTTGCAGATATATTCACGAAGACATTAAGTGTTAATGCACACAACAAGTTTTGTGCATTGCTTAGTCTGAAGATCAAGGCATTCACGGATCTAGATTAAGGGGGGGGGGGGGGGGGGGTGTTGGATTTATCTCCTTTACTCTCCTAAATCCTATGTTAATTTGCCTCCATTCATGCTGTTGTATTTACTTGTATTGTCGCACAGTTTGCATATTTACATGTAAAATAAGATAGGTGAATAAAACGTGACTGTCTACATAAATACAAGTAAATTTCCACAGGCAAAAAAGGTGACATTGCCCTACAAATGCTAAATGTGCCCTTATAGAAAAGCGAAGGTACCTTGTAAATTAGTTTTTTAAGACATTTGTCAGAGTGTCGCATTTTTTGCATTTTCATCATTGTTAATTTCAGCGAAGGCTGACGTCGCGACCTTCTCACGCTCATCCCATGGACTATGCAATTAGATTTGACAACGATAGCAGCCACCCACGATCTCCCACAGATAGCACAACCACTTTTTGTACTTTTTTCATCGACACACCTATAACAAATTAGGTATATATTGAATACCATATACGTATTTAGTGAGTGAAGCAATACAGTGTGTGAGTATAACATCAGAGATAACAGCATCAGAAGCTTATCAGAGAGAGACAAAGTAGATGCTTTCGCCCATCGATGCTTTGTATTGTCAGTAAAAGGCTTATCACCTTTTACAAATTGGATTAGCTTTGTGAAGCACGCGGTTTCGTTCACTATTGTCTAGTGCTCACCTGCATTATTGACCTGTATACCTTGTTATACTTAATCTGATTACAGCTCTGTTTGTCCTACATTCAGATTTGTGTTAATATTGCAATGCTTTCTACATTCTGTCTGACTTTCTTATTGCTTAATCTGGTAGTCTACTCTTCACGAATCATTATTAGTCTAGTTGTTCGCGACTAATATTTAGTCTTGCCTTTCGCAACTAATTCACGACTGATTATCAGTCTAGATCAGTTTAGCTCTTCGCGACAAATTATCTTTCTGATATTTTTGATGCTTAACGTTTGGCTACGTAATCAGATTGAACGTGACTTATATCACTAATGTTCTATTCGAGTCTGACATGCTTAAGGAAAGAGTAAGATAGCTTATTCTGTTGCGCACGAACATTTTCCATTCGAGTTCGTTTCTTTTTGGAGTTATCCTCGTTTCTCACACCTCTCTTTCTCGACAAAAAAGATCATATATTAGAAAACAATCTTATTAACCAATCATGTGAGACCGTCCAAGGTCGACGGGAAACAACAATTCCCATTTTAAAAATCACCTAAAATCGGGTTAATTAGTGTTAGGAGATTCACTAATATATTCTCTAGATAAAGAAATAGCTTATAGGGTTTCTGGTTTTGTAAATTTGAGAATCCTTAAGGAGTCATGACCAATATCTCAAATTTTTGACAAAACACCCTCTTGTGACCCATAGTATTTGGCATAATTCTAGATTTATGCCCATATAATGGTCAACTTGATCTAGTTAGATTAAAATCTCCCTTTGGAATTGCTTGTGTCTCACCACGGGTTCTCCCTCCAAGAAGATCATCCACTTTCTGATCTGTGACATCCAAAAAATTGATTGAAATCAATTTGTCTCATAGAGATTTGCAAATTCTCTAGATCTGACAAATGACTCATATAGCATTTGAGTCCAATTAATCTGTACTATCAAAGTTCTCAAGAGTTCCTCCAATTCCAACTTCATAGTACAAATTACAACACATGTTTTTCTTTATCGTTTACTTAATCTTTATGGTCACTAAAAGGATTGTGGCTCATGTCCTATCAATATTGAGTGACGAACCAACGGGGTTGGCTCAATTGGTTAGCTTGACATCCAAAGTTTCTTTGGTCTCATGTTCGAGCCTCCCCTTGGAAACCAAGAAGCATTATTGAGTGACGTTGGTTGGCTTGGCATCCAGAGTTTCTTTCAGGTTCGAGCCTCCCCTTGGAAACCAAGAAGCATTATTGAGTGACAGTCAAGGGTGTTGGCTCAGTTGGTTATCTTGACATCCAAAGTTTCTTTGGTCTCAAGTTTGAGCCTCCCCTTGGAAATCAAGAAGCATTATTGAGTGACAAATTGAGTAATGGGTAAGAATGAGTAGAAATTTTAATCCAATTAAGAACAAATTTGAATATGATGATTCAATCATGAAGTCTCTGATACCACTATATAGTCCCTCCCCAAGGATACTCTAGCCAAGCAAACTGCAACAAAGCAACAAAAAGGAAATTGGATGGTAGAAAAACCAACCCAACCAAACCTAGATCAAACGGATCTAGGCCCCAATCTATGGATCAATCTCCCACAGTGCTAGAAGAGTCACTCCAGCAACATATAGCTTTTCAATCTTCACAAAGATTTTGATGATATGAAACCATCAATGACCATTATTCTTTTTGGATATTGAATGAATTTATTGTTCTAATGATTTGAGCATGAAGGTATTACTACCTGTAAAACTATGCACCCTTTTATGAGCCATGTCTGATGGTATGAAAACTAACCTTTCTTTGAAGTGCAGGTACTCATGAAAGTGCCTGAAGAACAAGAACAAGAATAAGAAGCCTTCTGGACTTAAGGATTAACCTTTCTTTGAAGGTATGTGTAGGTACTCATGAAAGTGCCTGAAGGACAAGAATCAGAACAAAAAGCTTTATAAGCTTAAGACTATAAACAAAGCCTAGCTCAGAGGAGTCTATAAAGAAGGCTTGTTTCTAAGTCTATAATGAAGGCTCAATAACTGTAGCTTGTTATTTCTAGTTGCATGTCAAGTTTCTAGACGTCTTCATCATTGCATATCGAAAGAATTAAGTTTTATGAAGAAAATTCTATGCTTATGATAAGCTTGATTTGGAAACAGGACATTTTGAAGGAACCAAGTTCATGTTCCACTTTTATGATCCTTTTTGGGGAAACCAATGTATAACTAATTTTGGTTTTGCATAATATTAAGAAATCCTTCTGGGGGGAGGGGTTCTCATCTTGACCCCTCAGTGCTTTTGCTGCATATGAATGATTATGTGAATGATTTTTGTGATTCAGTGTTTTCGAGTTTTATTTTCAAGTCTACTTTGATTTTAAGTTGATTCAAGACTTGTTTTATATAAAAGTAAAGTCAATAAGTTCAAGATCCAAAGGGTTGTATGACAACCCTCCCTAGAGGTTCACATCATCTAGTTTCCCTATGACTCACTAATAGGCCCACAATAATCCGCCATCATGAGTTTAGGCCTCCAATTGCAACCGTTAATTATGACACATGAGGGCCCTAAACCCCTTACAATCATAATTAGCTTAAGGGTCGATGTAGGCCTACTGACCTCTAACGGGATAATCAATCCGAGATCAGAAGTGGACATGACAGTCTCCCTCAAATACATGCATGATTTGCCAAATAATTTTCTATGAGGTGTACTTTGCCACATAATTTTCTTATGAGGTGTTTTTTACAAGAACTTGTAAGAGAAAAAACACAACAAAATTCATCAAACTAAGGACTTGGAATGTGTGGTGGCCAAGAATTCCCTAAGTAATCTTTTCTTTTGCAAACAATAATCTAGATGTTAGAAATGTTAGAATTGCTTAGAGTTTGAACATAAGCATCATTTAATGATATTAAAATGCCAAGTAAATCCTTTAGCACAACTCAAACCAAGCAAAACTATGTCGTGAAGCATCATTTTACATTCCCATATATTTGTTTCAAGAGTATTTGCCATTGGAACAAATGAGCATTGGATTAGATCTTTATCAAGGAAATAAATGTGAAAATTGTGGTGGTGCATGTCAAATATCTCTTGATGATTATACAAGTCATTGGTCATGCTCATTTTTTCTTAGAGCTAGTTGTTTTCCTCCCATTTCTAGGCATGGTTGGCTTGTCCCTTTCGAGCCTTCAACTTCCATCCATTGTTTTAAATCTAAAGTTGACTACAAATCTCTTAATTGGTTTCAATTTTAGATGGCCAATATCTTGTTGTTTACAACATTGGTTAATTTTTGAGATATAGGAACTAGTTGTTTGTTGGACTTTGTGTTCTTTTACACATCTCCGCCACGTAGTATATCCCCACCTCTTTCACCTATCATCCCTCAATCACCTCCACCTACCTCTCATACATCTCTAAGAAAATTCAAGATTATAGTATGGGCCAACAAAAGAAATGCTCGTAAAGTATTAGGCTTATCTTCTACTGTGGACAAGTTGAATGAGAGTGTCCTTGAGGTAATGGTGACTCATGCACTAGAAATGGCCGAGTCATAGTTTACTCCACCCGTATAAGCAAGTTGAACCTTGAGGCAATGGTAACAGAGCACTAGAAATGGACCACTCATAGTTTGCTCCACCCATGTAAGCAAGTTGAATGAGAGTGTCCTTGAGATAATGGTGAGACGAGCACTAGAAATGGGGTACTCATAGTTTGCTCCACCCATGCCAACTTTGTAGTATTGTACATAAAATAAGCTAGTGATAATATAAGCCATTGGTTGAAAGTAATAAAAAAAAATCTAAATTAAGGCGCCTGCCATAAGGTCATGTGAAATTACACGGGAGGCGCTTGTGAAAAGAAATTGCAATGTTTTATAAACACAAATGGAGTACGTATCAAGTCCAAGTCTGAGTCATTACGTTCATTTCATTCTGAAAGGTGAGTCCGTCTGTCAAAAATAGACGCTGCCAGTGCCGTGCCTCTTCGAGTCTCTGCGTCCGGGCCTGGGGGCCCAGGTTCGGCGTCAGCCACATGCGCAAGTTTCCATTGGTTTGTCCCGGCGTCCGTCTCCGTGTGCATGCTGACGACCTTGCTTCTGCCATCAAGTTTGTGACCACTAGAATTCGTCGCGTATTTGCCTTGGGTTGGCCGAGCCACTGGCCGAAGCCACCTGCCAGCGACTGGCCGCCGAGAGAGACGTTCACGAAAAAGAGAAAAAAGGTAGCATCACATTGGCCTCTCAGGCTTGTCCTATTTTCGGCCACTTTGGTTGGGTTGTCTTTCTTCTAAGACTAGGAGGGTGCACCCAAGGGAGGGCGCCCTATTCAAAACAATGCTTTGATGGAGAAACCTCCCTCAAGTTTTTCTTTAAAATCCAGCATCTTTCAATGTGCATGATTTGCACTTCGAGGACGGACTTGGTACATCACCTTTATCTATCATTACACATTATTATCGTCAACCAGTTTCTATCTATCACTTTACAACGCATTCAAGCACTTGCAATACTTCGACGTGCCGTAATTGCAAGAATGGTTGCTTCATAGTCTACTGCACTACCTAAACTTGCAACTATTTTAGCTAGTGACTCACATTAAGCAGTAGGCTTTCGGTAACTACTTTTGTTATAGTTGATGTACGGTATTTCAATTCGCCTTATGGCCTTTACACTTTCTACATGCATTCTTTTGTACTCCGATAGGTTTCCATCTTTTATTAATGAAAAAATAAAGATTCTTTTTTAGTGAATGTCTACGTTTGAAAAATAATTTGGAAATCAACCTAGATGGCTCCAACAATTGTTTTCATGGTACATGTGTTATAACGTTAGAAAGTACCCATGTATCAATAGGTCTACAAATGTAATTTATATAAAAATTGTGCAAAAGCTCGAGCACCTCCAACGTAGAGCTTTCTCATTTCAAAATTCTACGTGGTTTCTTGAAGTATTATAATGATCTACATGCATCATGTATATTTGAAAGCCAACAATTTAGAATCCTACATATATTTCACTAAACACAAAATCTTTTACAAAATCAAAATTTTATCGATTTCTATGAAGTTAACATCCTGCATTATATCTCTGATGTCGATTTTCAAGAAAATTTGCCACTATGCCAGTTTGCCAGTTTTCTGAAGCACTTGATGGCGGCTTTCTTAGAGGTGGTGGATGAAAGTGGGTGCTCCTTGCACAATGAGTCAATTAGGCTCAAGGATAATCAATGAAAAAGTTAATTCCATTGCTTTGGGCTCAACTGCATTTTGCACTCTTGGTCATGGTTATAAATTAGGTATATGATACTAGGATTCAAGGCAAATCTGTTATTGGGATCAAGACAAATATGGCATATAATGGGCATGAGCATAGGTATATGCCGTTGGGATCAAAGCAAATATGATATATGATATTGGGATCAAGGCAAATATGGCATATAATGGGCCTCAGCCATAGAAGTGGCGAGGGCAACTATAGGCCATATTCACCCTTGCTCATAACACAGACTAGGGCTCATAAGTAGTGAGGGTGGCTATAGGCTATATTCACCCTTGTTCATAACACATGTTAGGGCTCAAGAGTGATGATGACGGCTATACGCTATATTCACCCTTGCTCATAACACATACTAGACATAATCGGCAAATGGTGGAGCAATATGCCATATTTTTTTATTTATGACAAAATTGAAACTCATGGGAGAAAAATATTGTTTTGCCACTTATGTTTAGGGAAAACAACACTATTTTTTAATGCCTATACTTGGCCTTACTAAATATATATATATATATATATATATATATATATATATATATATATATATATATAGTATAAAAATATTTTAGAGAGAGACTGTGTTTGCCGTAAAAAATGTCACGTGATGCTGCCAAAAATGTCACGCTCTACCCTCAAAAAATGTCATGCCTTTGCAAAGGAAAAAGCTAAAACAGGTTTTAGAAAACACAGCCTCCAAAAATATATAAACACTTTTTGTGGGCAAGCGCCCATAGCCAGTCATCGATGGGCACAACCAACTAGTATGTATGTGTGTGTGTGTGTGTGTGTTTGCGCGCGCGCGCGCACGTGTTCATGTAGGTGCAAAAATAATATAATACCTACCATTACTTGGTACATTGACTTGCATGGGTATTTGGTAAAAACAAGTAGCATTCCTTAAAAAAGACGAAGTTACGGTGTTTTCATCTGATATAGATGCACTATTAAACCTTTTAATATAGTGCTTATACTGATATAATAGGAAAACTATGTTGACATTTCTTTACTAGTATCAATATTGATGGTACTCAGCCACACTAATGATATTTGCCTCAAAATAGGGGTTATAAACTGGTAAAAACCCACCTATAGGTTTGCTAGTTTTTGCTTTTTCCTGTTCGTATAGTATCTAGGCAACATTTATATAATTGCTAATTATTACTGAAAAAGTAGGTTAAGAACAAAAATTTCTTTTCCAGGAAATAAATGTCATATGAGAAAAACTCGGTACAACTTTCTAGCCTGTCAATTAAGTTTAATTTATGGATTATGACTTGGGTTATTGCTGCAATATATTGCTGGTTCAAAAGCTACTTTTCAATAAGAGAAAAAGCCTTACTGATCTTTCAAGGTCATGGTTACATAATTGATTGGATACTGGGTTTTCAAATTACTTGTCTGGACCTGATTTTCTGACAAAGTATAATGATTTTATGGCTCGGGATAATAAAAAAATAGTCTTGGGCAGTGTTGATAGTTTTCTTACTTTTTATAAATAATGTTTTTACTTATACATGGTTATCTTCTGAATACCATTTGGATTCGTTACTTTAACCGGCTGATTTATTACTAAAAAGCAGGGTAGGAAACTACAAATTTCTTTCTAGTCAATATATACATATATACTTATTTACAAAAATGGAAAAAACTTGGTACGACTCTTAAGTTACACTAGCCATGTTCTATTAACGTTTTCTAGATTATGACTTGGATCTTTTTGTTGCATAATACTACGCTTTCACTTACTCACTTGTCACTTTTTCAATAAGAGGGTCTGCCCTATTGATCTTTTAGGGCCATGGTTGTTAATTTACTGGTTATTGGGGTTACAAAATACGTGTCTGAACTTGTTTTTCCTAATATTGTATGATGGGTTTATGGCTCAATGTAATAAGGAAAAGAAATAAAACATATCTTTTTTGTTCCTTTCTTAAAACCTGGAAACATTTTTTGTGACTGTCGTTAATACTTCAAGTTGTGACATGGATTCTATATACACTTGTAGTTCCCACAATAATTCTCCTGTTTTTACTTGGTTATTGTTGTGGATGGATGCAGGTGAGCATTCTCCAACATGGTTGTATTTTGGCAGATTCAGAAGACACCACGTTTATGACTTACTATTTCATTTGGTATTATGATGATCATTAGCAGACTATTTTGTGCAGTTTAGTTTTGTGAGGTTTAAATACACACACATGGAAATCTTCACATCTCATTCATATGTGCGAAGAGGGGGAGCGAAAGTCACAAGAGCCCCTCACTCGTGTGGAATTTGATCCATCTGTACATAAAGCCGAACACAAATTAATTGTACACTTAGGTAGTATGGACTTTCCCTCATTGTACAAGGCCGTATAATTGTAGATTCAAAATTTAGGTCAACTACAAATCACCATGTAGCAAAAGGTAATTGTATTAAGCTTGCATAATGAATAATGTGATGATAGGAATCTCAGGCTAGTATATAATTCAAGGGCGGGGCTCGGACCAAGGTTGTACAAACCCTCTTCACAATGCTGAAGTTCTAGGTTTTTGTTTTACAATTACTATCTTTTTTTGAACAATAAAAATGTGCATGTGAATAACCAATGAATGGTTACCACATACTAGGGAACGTAGGGCCTTCTTATATATACCGCATAAGCGCAAGGCTTTTTTGTTTTTATTTTTATGGTTGCATATTAAGTAATGGTCTTTTTAGTGACCTTTGCACCTAATAAAACACCTATGATATTATGGCAAGGCCAAGTCATAGATAAACGACAGTTATCATAATTGAATGTTTTTGAATCATTGAGTGTAAATGTCACTAATAAAATATTTTTCAAGAGTAAAAAAGGATGGCAAGTAAGACTGTTTTTATGGTGAAATTTTTCTAAGATCTCACTTATGCATCTTTATGGGTCATAATGTGTGTTATAAAAATATTTTAATGAGCCTTTTATGAGCATAAAGCTCATGTGAAAAAAATTTTATGGAGTTTAGATTTCATAATGTGTGTCTACTCAAATCTTACATAAATGAATAGTTTATATTGAGTTTGAGAACGAGCATTGCCTATGCACAATACTACTTGGACCTCATGTTTTTATACAAATTTGATTTATTTCAATTTGTAGCCCTCAAAACAGAAAGTCCTCTTGGATGGAATCATAAAAATACTTAACCCTCATGGTATAAATCTTGAATATACATAGGCCTCACGGATGAAATTTTGAAAATACATAGTCATCATGGATGGAATCCTTAACAAAAGTTTGAAAATGATTTTCTTTCAATTCTTTGAAGATCTTTTTTAGCGACACACATTATGTACTATAATGGGTGTTTGTCGTCCCATGGTAAGGATATAATGGCTTGCCCTCTCATCTTGCCGCTACTATGGTATGATAAGAAATCTTGCCTTTATATCCTTACAATGGCCTTCAAACAACCATTATCTAGTCCATTATATGCCCAAAAAAGGGGCAAACATTCACTATCAATTTTTATGATGTGCAAAAAGATAACGTGAGGGCACTTTTAAAGTTCATAATCTGAAGTTCAACACTTTCAAAAAAAATTGTGTATTCAAGAACTCCGACAAAAAAACTCAACATTTATTGAGGAACGACAATCTTTCAAGATTCAATCCTCTTTAAGAATGTGAAAGAATCTTTCAAGTAGATCCTTTACTATATATTTTTTGAATCTAACATATTGTCTATTTGGACAGGCAATGGATGTGACATAGTCTTTGCATATTCCATTGAATGCGCATGTGTTATGTGGTAGCCAATCATTGGTTGTCCACATGCACAGTATGACAGAATGTCCATGTGCTACATAGCAACCATTCATTGGCTATTCACATGAGAGTTTTGATGGATCGTGTAAATGGTTTGGAAGCATATGAAAGTTTTATTTATGAACATATATACTCAAGAGGTATCCTTCTGAGTGTATCTCAAGTACACTTAGGTGTGATTGAGAGAGTGAGAGAGCGAGTGAGAGAGCTCTCTTCCCTTATGTGGAATTGTAAAGGGCTTGCAAAATTTGGGCAACTAGCAAGTCTTGTCATGACATGGAACAAAATGTTTTTAGCAAGGTATAATGATTGATAGTTTTAAACAATTCTAATAACAAAACCAAGAGGAGTGGATCTAAGCAATGGATCTTGAGTATCAAGCTCTTATGAAGAATGAAACATGGAGATTGGTGGAGTTACCTAAGGACAAGAAAATTATTGAATGCAATGGATCTTCAAGGTGAAGACAAACCAAGATGGATCTATCAACAAGTACAAGGCAAGGTTGGTGGCAAAAGGATATGCTCAAAATCATGGTATTGACTATGGTGAAACCTTTACACCTGTGGCAAAGATGGTAAGCATTCGGGTCATCATCTCTCTTGCTACTCTTTATGGATGGGATCTATGGCAATTGGACATTACAAATGATTTTTTGAATGGTGATCTTGAGAAGGAAGTATACATGGAGCAACTAGGTGTCGTAAAACGGTGGTCGTGAGCGCAGCGTAGGCTCAGTTGTTCAGAGCGTAGGCGTGTAGGAACGGAAACGCAACAGTTAGCAACAGAAATATTCAAGTACAAAATTCATACAATTTGCGCAAATGAACGACGCAGTAGTGATACAAAAATTGCACTCTGATAAATATCAACAGTGAGTACAATGGCTTGAAGTAATAACTTTAGCTTGCTGAGTGTGATAACGCTTGCTACAGATAACTCTGATTGAAAGAGAAATTCAATTAACACTTACATAGCTTGATTCAGCTAGTATATATATTTACAAGTGTTGAGAGAAAATATCTTACAAGCCTTTAAGGCTATTTACACTAGTCTTTGCATATGTACAAAGTTGGTAACCGCTTCACCGCCTTTTGGATATTTGGTTGTCCAGCTGTTTTAAGGGTTGCTGATATGTTTGGCAACGTCAATTTGCCAATGTAGAAAAATGCGAAAAAGCCGAAAAATTCGAAGGTGTCTGTTAGACTGAAGGTATGAAAATCCTGAAGACGTCCTTAGATTTAAGACAATGAAGAAGCCGAAGGTGCCTTAGTTTTAAGACAGCGAAAAAGACAAAGGTGCCTTAAAATGGTTTTAAGGCATTCTGGGTTTTGTGTCACATTTTTTGCAAAGAGGTGAAAAAGACGAAGGTGGTCCAAAAATGGTTTTTAAGTCATTATGGCTAGTGTGTCGCATTTTTCGTGAAGGCACGAAAAAGAGCAAAGAAGGCAAAAACAAAAATGCCTTAATTCGTTTAAGGCATAAATAAAAAAATTTAAAAGAAAAAAATGTGAAGGTCTAAAATCATGTTGTCGGCCTTTTGTTTTCAAGATGCTCATTATTTAATGATTTTTTTAAGGCTCAGCATAAGAAATCTAACACTCCATCTTAATGAGGATCTTGAAAAATTTTGATCTTCAAATTTAACATATCGTTAAATCTAAGATGTTGCTCCTTTGATAGAGCCTTTGTGAAGTATCTGCTACCATGTAGTTTGTTCTGCAAAAAGTTAATTCTACTTCCTTGTTGTGCACTTTCTCTCTAAGGTAATGATACCTGATTTCTATATGTTTACTTTGAGAGTGAAATCTCGGATTGAGAGAAAGTGCTATTGTGCTTTGATTGTCACAATAGATTGTTGTAGGAAGCGTTTGTGCAAGGTTCAGGTCTGCGAGAAGTTGCCTTAGCCAGATTGCCTCTTTGGTTGCATTTATGGTAGCTATGTATTCGGATTTCGTTGATGATAATGCAATTGAGGCCTGCTTCTGACTGTTCCATGAGATTAGGCCTTGGTTGTATAAAAATACAAATTCAGAAGTTGATTTTCTAGTGTCGACATCTCTTGCCCAATCCGCATCTGTGTAGATTGATTTCCACTGGTCAGCATCAGGAGTAGACATTGCCTCAAAGACTGTGGTTGGTTCCTGCACAAAGTAGCAATCCGGATCATCCATAAATCTGGATGGAGGCTATCTGGACTTGTTCGACCTTCTGGGTTGAACTTTGGTCCTCTAATGTGGGTTGACTCGTTGAGGTTCTGACTCATCGTCTGAGTCAGCGTCGAGATTTTGCAGTTGAATCTCTAGATCAGAATCGATTGGTTGCTCGATCCCAGAGTCAGATTTATCAGCAGCTTTCCCTTTGTGGTCGATGAACTGGTCTTCCACAAAAATGATGTCTCTACTGGTGAATGCCTTCTTGGTATCCAAATTGTAGAGCTTGTATGTCTTGTGGTCTGGGGAATAGTTGATGAAGATCGTTTTTCTGCTCTTGTCATCTAGCTTTCTTTTTAGATCCTCAGGGATTTGAGCAAAAGCAATGCATCCAAACACTTGAATATGTTTGAGTGATGGATTTGATCCTGTCCACAAGGTGTCTTTCCATTTAGGGCTTTGTTGATAGATTGATTCTGTAAATAGGCAACTGTAGTAACAGCTTCCGTCCAGAATTTCTTTGGAAGAGAGGCATGGGCCATCATGCTCTTGGCACTTTCGATGAGTGTCCTATTCTTCCGCTCAACTACACCATTGGACTGAGGTGAGTAGATGTTTGTATATTGTTGAACTATCTCGTTGGCCTTGCAGAACTCCTTGAATTATGTGGAGATGTACTCTCCCCCTCCATCTGTGCGTAGAGCCTTGATCTTCCTCTGGGTCTGCTTTCTACAGACGCCTTGAACTGCTTGAAGAACTTGAATGCTTCTGATTTGTTCTTCATATAGTAGGTTGCAATCCTTTGAGAGAAGTCGTCAATGAAGGTTAGAAAATAGAGAGCTCCCCCTGTGGAAGCAACCTGCATCGGGCCACAAATGTCACTGTGTACAAGGTCAAGCAAGCCCTTGGATGTATGAACTGAGTCTGAACTGAAGGGACTTCTAGCATGCTTGCTGATAATACAAGTTTCGCATGGAGAAGTTGGCTTGCTGACTGAAGGCTAGGTCTATGTACTAGACTTTGAGCTGACATTTGTTGTATACTGTTGTAGTTAAGATGGCCAAGTCTGAAATGCCACAACATATCAGTTGATTCAGAAGTGGCTGTGTGAAGAGCTGGACTATTAGAAGAGTAGCAGCTCTCCAATAATTTGTCCACCTATTGTGCAACTTGACTCCATCTGGATCTAACCAACAAAGTTGCATAATGCTTTACCAAATAACGATGGATAAAAACACATGTGATGCAACCTAGAGACCATTGCTCTATCATAACCATGCAGTTCACCTGATCACTCCCATGTATC